>MJUU01041946.1:50132-111218 GCA_002080025.1 Modiolus philippinarum | reverse complement strand
TTTTTTGAAATTATGGATTTCCTTTGTTTGGTTTCTAGTGCTGCTGATGAGGAATTAATTTCCGAAATGGCCATAGAGCTCATTAAAATTATTGCAGTTGGAGTTAACATATGTGTTACGGTCACATGTTCATTTACTCCATATCCTTTCGTAAAATATTTAATACAGGAGTTTGTCTTTTATTGCAGTGTGGAGTTGGTAAAACAATTCCCCTTGGTAGAGATGTATGCTCTTTATTTTTCTTAGATATGGCGTACTTGTACATGAGATAATATCTCATGTGTACACTTTGTTCATTTACTATTTTCTAAATTTATGTAAATTCTAAACCTAAAGATTAACTCCCTCCATCGTAGTTTTGTCCTTAGCTATATTTGATATGACTTGATTTTTCAGATTTCGTTTGGTTTTATGCATTTTAAACATTTGTTTGAAACTATGGATTTCCTTTGTTTGGTTTCTAGTGCTGCTGATGAGATTAATTTCCGAAATGGCCATACAGCTCATTAAAATTATTGCAGTTAACATATGTGTTATGGTCTCATGTTCATTTACTCCATATCCTTTCGTAAAATATTCAAAATTGTATATTGACCGATTGAGATTAGAGATATTACTGTTAAAACAGGAAACAATGAAAGATATTCTTTCTCTGATTAGTATTTCATATATTTGAAAAAAAAGTACTCAACGATTGTTGCTACATAATATTATTGGTAAGCGCAATTTGTATCATGGGGTCATTAAAAGTGATCTATCTTTATAAACTCGGGAGGATGCAATGCAAATAAGTGACTATTTTACCAATCATTAAATTTACACTACTTGATACCACCTTTTTCCATGGCATTTGATACAGTACTATGGCTTTGGCCTAGTTGGATCCCATAATTCCTTCAAATACACATTTGCTTTCCAATTATTTTATTTCCCAGTTATCCATAATAGCCTTAAATCTATAAGAAATGAAGAAATACTTTTTCACGAAATGTCCAATTACTACATTATGAAAGATAAAGGGCTAGGCAAAGCACAGCATGAATTAAAAGGTTAAAAGGCTAGTTGCCACCATCATACTAATATTAGTGTCATATTTATTTATTTATTTGTATAATTCGGCCATTGAATAAAAGTGATCTTAGTGAAATATCTGAAATAAACCTGTCGTAGAACGTCCTCTTTTTTATATTTGTCACAAAATGCACGAATAAACTGCCAAGTAAAGTAAACAAAAAATATCCACATCCAGTCGCACTGTATTAAGAAATGGAAATAAGACGTTAACTTCAATGACTTATCAGCAGACGAGTTTTTTCTAACAAGTGTTAAGTTGTGTATAAATTGGAAAGTCAAGAGAAATTATAATTTTATGTTTAACGAACAGATGCATGCATGGAGGGTACGTAGTTGAAAGCTTAACACACATGGCAAGAACGAAAATATTGCAAGTAGATTGTTCTAGTTGGAAATAGACTGTCTGTGCTTCAAGTTTATAGTCGTATCAATTATTAAAGAAACTTAACATAAATAATAACATTCGATAAACACTCTGATTCTAAGTACAAAGATCAATAATAAGTGTGTATATCTGATTATAATGCTTTTATGGCACCATTCTCTTTATGTTTTAGGTTGATTTCAAAAAATTAATGTACATTCAATGAAATGAAACACACAATCTCTTTTTTTCATCTTCATCTAAAAATATAATCTAATCAATCATATATTTGAAAATTTGTGAATAGATTATATATCGATGCCTTTGCCGATGGACTTCGGTGTTTTTACGAACTTTATTTGTTATTTGTTCTCTATTAGTCTTTACAAATATTTCGGAATATTGATTTCCAATATTTTGATTTTATCTGCACTGAAGAGACATAGGTTGTCGAAATGCACCTATGCAGAATCCAAATTTACAGCAATTTTGGCAAATTATGTTATTTATTTTTGCCAATATCACGATATATCAGAACAGCAAACAAAATAATATTTAAAATTTTAAAATAATCTTCCTAGTGAAGAATGTAAGTTTTTTCATAAGTTTGAATATATGGGTAAGTATAAGAGGGGTTTGTTTGATCTTTAGTATTCAGGCAAGGAACTATTCCTATTTAACATGGGTTATTTTTTTTCAGTTTATTTCTATGCATATAAGGATGGTTGAGGATTTACAATTTCCGGGAAAAAAATTGAAAATTAAACTTAAACATTTTAAATGCCTTACAATGTCAGCTATTATATGGCTCTTTAGATGTTTACATGTCTTTTGTATCTCGTCTTTGTTTTTCTGGTGGATTTTGGTCTTAGATTATAATTTTCAGTCATGGTAGTTGTTTACTGCATTTTTTTTCTTTTAAATCACGCAATTAAAATCACATATAGTGAAACATGCCCCTTATCTTCACGTAGACTTTCTCCCTCACCCTTAGGATAGACCAGTTCTTAATTTGAATTTATTTGCACATTCACAAAGGGGCGTTTATGTCGGTCTTTTTTTTAAATCCTGTTTAATCAGACTCAATCAAATATAGAACAAGTTGCTCTGTCTAGCTGTGTCTCCTTTAAATTGCTGAAATATTACAGGCTCGTGATTGGTGTCTTTGTGGAAATCATTTGCACAATAGAGCATATCCAGCTGCTTCAGAACTACAGTGCAACATGCCATGTCCAGGGGAATCCCACAGAATGTGTGGAGGAGGTTGGCGAAATTCTATATACAGAGGTAATATCAAATATCAATTCAAATTATATCATAGGATATTTTGAAATATATTTTTTTTTTCTGTATTCCCTTCAACAGAAAATATGTCATTGAAACATCGTCAACAACAATAACTAGATGTTGTCGAAAACGACAGCTATCCTCGCACTCCCTGTTTGACACAAAAAAACTGTTGTTTTACACCCTTGGCATATTTTTATCACTTTATTTTAAATCTATCTATTGATAGTCATTATTTTTACTAAAAGAATTCTAGGATATATGGTTGCTAAGTAGAATTCCAAAAATAAGTAGACTTTCAGGAAATTTACCAAAATTATAATCAAATATTTTTGAAATCCAATTTATAAAAATGTTCGTCCTAAGCTACACAAACATTTTAAGTATGGTTGCTAGATAGAATTCTAAAAAATAAGTGGTCTTTGAGACTTTCAGGAAATTTACCAAAATTGGAATCAAGTATTTTTGATATCCATTTTATAAAAATGGTTGTCCTCAGCTACACAAACATTTTAAGTATGGTTGCTAGGTAGAATTCCAAAAAATAAGTGGTCTCTGAGACTTTCAGGAAATTTACCAAAATTGGAATCAAATATTTTTGAAATCCAATTGATGAAAATGTTCGTCCTAAACTACAAAAACATTTTAAGTATGGTTGCTAGGTAGAATTAAAAAAATAAATGGTCTTTGAGACTTTCAGGAAATTTACCAAAATTGGAACTGCCTTTCAGAATCTTAGTTATCAGAATTTTGTTTTTTACCAAACACTATTCAGAAATAAGATAATATGCCAAAATTAAAAAAAAAATAAGTGTCTTTGACATTTTCAGGAAATTTACCAAAGTTGGAACCGGAACCAAAATTCCAAAAGCTTATTGCAAATCTATATGCAACAATTCTGCATAAAGATTTGATCCCTAAATCCAAAAATGTAGGAGGAGTTTGCGTCACATGCCACATGTGTCTAACCACAACTTTGGGTCTTTGTTAAAATTGACATCATGGGGCCTCTTGTTTGCACCAAGACCAATATAAAAAATCCGAAAGCTTATTGCGCATCTACAGACTATATGCAACAATTCTATAACAAAATTTAATCGCTAAATCCATAAATGTAGGAGGAGTTTGTGTCACATGCCACATGTGTAAAAATTGACATCATGGGGCCTCTTGTTTGCACCAAGACCAATATCGAAATTCCGAAAGCTTATTGCGCATCTGCAGAATATATGCAACAATTCTACAACAAAATTAAATCCCTAAATCCAAAAATGTAGGAGGAGTTTGAGTCACAAGAAAAGTGTGACGGACGGACGGACGGACGGACGGACAGACGGAGGGTATAAAATTATCCCCAAACTTTCTTCGAAAGTGCAGGGATGATTATGATCATAATCATAATTATGATTACAAAAATAGTAGTTAATAATCATAGTGATACATTTTGAAAGTGCAATTACAATGTTGAACATAATTATGATCTAGAAAATCAGAAGATCGCAATGAAACGAATATTATTTTGATATTCACCTCATCCAGTTTAATCAAATGCAAGGCACTCTTGATCCAATCATTACCTGGAACACAACATGACAGCATCGAAGGAGCAAACGTTTAATTACATAAACACAAAAAAGGATATGGAGTAAATGAACATGGGACAAAATCCCTATAAATATATGGTAAAATTAATAAAATGTAACAATGAATTCAATGTTGTTTTTTTTTATCTTGAAGTCACCATAAAGCCTCATTAGTGAACCATAATTAGAAGGAGAGAAGAAACAGAAGAAAATACGAACGGAACATTCAAACCTAAAAGCCTACCAAAGTCAAATTTTTGGTTTATTTTTTTTAATGTGAACAGTATTTCTTTTTATCTGATTTTTAATGGAGTTTATTTTTTTTACAGTAAAACCGTGATGGTTGCATGAAAAAGACAGCCAGAAAAAAGTTTTGGACATTTATTTTATTTATTTATTTATTTATTTTTGCTTTTTGAATGTTGCAACGATTATTGAAACGACTTTGTATCTAAATCACAATTAAATTTATAGTTCTAATTTAGAATTTATAACCAAAAAGGTGTTAAAATAAATATTTATAACAAATCTAGAGTATCTAAAGTTGTTGTTTATTTTAAATTCTATTTTCCAAAGGGTAACTTTGCCATCATAGCTATCGTTCACATATTAAATATCACAGCTGAAACCGACTAAAGAAATCATACCAAACTTTCGATGAATTATGACAGGCAGACGAATGCAGAAAATATAAATAAGTTAACTTCTATATTTTTATCATCTGTCGAAGCTACTCATAAGGGTTCAAACACGGACGCGATAACAGATATTTTTCAATATGAAAATCAAGCAGAAAACCATATTAACTCGGCTGTGACGAAAGGGCATGTGATGGTGTTAGTCGTTATATTAGAAATGTCTTGTGGCGGAAACAGCGTCAACGAATTGAAACTGCTTTGTTAGTTCTAGATCCATGATATTTGACATGCATACATGTACTCTTGGTCAAAAATATGGAATATATTTTATTGAGATATTTAAGGGCTGTTTGTCTTTAAAAAAAATCAAATTATCCTTCTAAAATCGCTGAAATTACCACTTAAATCATTCTTGTACACTATAGGCATCGTAAATTGCATTTTTGGGAAATATTTTTACATCCAATATTTGATTTGAAAAATGGCCCATTTTCACCAAGAAGTGGGTTTCAGAACAGGTTGAAGGAGTGGTCTTACAGATTTGTAGAATTGGAGACTTTCGGTCTTCACAGCTAGAAAACAATCAATACAGCAAAATATTACACTTTCTTCTACACACTTTTATGCATAATGCTTCCAAACTTCGAATTTTAGCTCAGAAAATACGAATATTCCATATTTATGACCAAGTGTATTGTAGTTGTTACAGTATGGGTACAACTACAGCATTCGTGTAACTAGAGGAACAACCCAGTCCCTCAGTTATTGATATGCTTCTATACACGAACCTCCCAATAGTATGCCTAGTTTATGGTGCAAACACTCAGTCTTGTATTACAGATCAAATGAAAAAGGATCAATCAGAGACTGCAATTCCCCCGATCACCTTTTTCTGACCCATACTAAAGTTTCGTTTTGAAAATATGTATAGAGAATTCATCAATAAAAATTTAATTTAAAATTGAAGATTTTTTCAGTCTAACTATTGAAAAAAAAATCCAATGATTGTAAGGAATTGAAAAAGAGATGATTGCTAGGTAGAATTCCCAAAATAACAGGTCTTTAAGACTTTCAAGAAATTTACCAAAATAAGAATAAAAGATTTTTTTGCAATCTGACTTTTGAAAATGATCATCATTAATGTTAAGAATGGAAAAAGATATGGTTGTTAGGTAGAATTGCAGAAAATAACAGGTTTTTAAGACTTTTAGGAAATTTACCAGAGTGAGAATCAAAGTTTTTTTTTTGCCCTCTAACTATTGAAAATGATCACCATTACTGTTAGGAATCGAAAAAAGTATGGTAGCTAGGTAGAATTCCAAAAATAAATGGTCTTTGAGAGTTAAATTTGAATCAAAGATTTTTTGCGACCGACGATTGAAAATGATAACTGATGAAATGAGGCACTAAAAAATAAGATTGCTAGGTAAAATTCTAAAGAGTAATGGGTTTCTGAGAGTTCCAGGAAATTTACCAATATAAGAATCATATTTTTGAAGTTTAAGTGTTCATTCTAGCTGATGGAAATATTAAGTTGCTTAATTTTATGTTAGAATTTCAAAAATTATATTAAATCTTTGACATTTTTAGGAAAATTACCAAATTTGACACCGAAGTCAAAATTCAAAATTCTTATCATGTATTCCAAATGCAATTCAAGTTATTCCCCATAAAAATGCAAAACACAAAATGAAAATCATAAAGTTCTAGTCATATGCTTAGTACTTTTTGTTTTACGCTTTTTGGTCCCTTAAGGGCATGCCCGCAGGGGTCATACCAAATGTTCGCTAACATAAGCAAATAAGTTCAACATAATGGAACTTATATAGAAAGTTTCAGCTTCCAAACATAAATACTTCAAAAGATTTCGCATAATACTGGATGTCTCGAAATACAATTTCGCTCATTATTCCGCCCTGAGGAACAATTTCAAGATTCCGATACCTTCGGCACAGAAAACTTTTCTAGTGTTACTTATACCCTTAAAACGAGATTTCTGCAATTTAAGGTGTAGGAGGAGTTCTAGCTGAATCGTTTTTTTTTTTAAATTTTAAATTTTTTTTTACGGACTTTCTAGAGGCCATGCCCTGAGGTGTCTTACGAAAATTCCGACGCTCTCTGTGAAGTTGCTACATAATATGTGAGTCGATTTCTGAATTTCAACTTTCAGGCCCAAATAGTCCTGGCGATTTCTTCGATTATTGGATATCGCGAATTTTCGTTATCGTCCATAATTTGCCCCTAGGGCGTTTGACAGAAACTCCGATCCCCTAGCACGCTAGTGCAAATCATACTCTTATGCGGTGCCAGATTGTATCTCTTATAGTTCTAGAGTTACCGGGGCGTACTACACACATACGTACGTACGGACTGCATTACATAATCCCCCGCTTTCGATAAGCGGGGGGATAATTAAACGTTTTTTTTTTGCAAGTATAAGTGACAGCCTAAGCCGGTAAATCTAGAATTTGATATTCAGAATGTAATTGGGTCGATAATAACTTAATACCGAAGTTACTGTGAATTTAATTTCTGCATATGCGCATTTCCACAACTTATGTCTATTCAGTGCAGATAAAATCTAAACATTTGGACGACCATCAACTCAAAGATGTTTAAAAACTGATAGAGAACAAATAAGGAATATGATCTAAATGTAAAGCCAAAATCAGCTAAGGACAGAGCTTTGCGTGAGGGAGATTCTCCTTAATTTAAAAAAAAAAATACAAAAGTTTAGATATTGCAAGGTTCCAAATAGAATCGGCTTTCGGGTCAGCACCGAAGTACTGGCTAATGAGCTGTATACCCTCGGTGACTTACAGTCCACCAGCATATATGAGTATTTTGCGATTTCACACATCAAATATTTATTTTTCTTGAAAATCAACCAACCTACTTCCAGTTACTCATAACCAGTAGATTAACTCTACATTTTGTATGAAGATATCTAAAAATAATGGAAAAATGAAAAAGTCAGATTTCTTGCAAGGGGTAATCTAAGCATGGGTTCAGCAATTTTAGTGATTTTACATAGTTTATTTTGAATTAAAATAAAAATTAAACGGTAGGTTTTTTTAATATTTGATTACATCTTCCATAGATCTATTTTCTTTCTATTCTCATTTTTTGGTGAAAATTAAACGACACATTTTTTTACAAGAAGTGTTTAATACTGATCAAAATTAAGTAAAATTTTCAGGCTGTACTGTTCAGAATACCCTTATATTTCAGTTCAAACTATGAAAATTTATTAGCGCACTTCATGTTTACTTTCAGGCTTATTTAAACTACATAATTTTGCATTTGAAACATTTTTATAGTAAATAAGATTTTAATTAGAGCGTATTTTATACACACGAATTCAGTTCTGAACGGACCAAATAATACGAGGAAAAACAGTGTATTTGATGACCTCTACACACACAAAATGGAATGGAAAAATTCTTAAAAATTGCTTAATACTTTAATTATTAAAACATTAAACAAATGGAAATATTTAGGCCTACCCAGGTCAACCCCCTCAATTAGAAAAGTTTTTCGGAATCTCTTAGATAGATATGTTTTCCGGTATATACATGAAATCATTATGCTAAACTCCTCACAGGAAGGGATCTTGATGGAAGCTGTATACTGAGGGTACATAACTTAATTTGTCAGTTGGTAATGGGTCTGGAGCTTGCATGTCAGTTAACTGCTAGTAGTCTCTTGTGATTTCATGTTTATGTCCGTATATTTAGTTCTTTCAGTTTCATTTTTCACAGTTGACTCAGTCCTGTTGCCAACTGAATTTTACTGTTGTTACGATCGTTTTTTTATTTATCACATTGGCTATAGGGGGAAGGTTTGGGCCCAATGAAACTAGTTTAACCCCGCCGCAGCAGGTTTGCGACTGTCCTAAGTCAGGAAATTTATTAAGCCTTTGTGTGTCTTGTCTGTTTTCTAGTTAGTTCACTTTATGTCTATCGGAGTCTAGGAAGATGCTTATTTCGCTGAACTTGATTACTCTTTTATTTAGGGGCCAACTCCGACCTACCGTTGGGTGTGGGGTTTCCTGACCGTTCATTGAAGATCTTATGGTGGCTTTGACTTGTTATTGCTCCCCTTAGGGTCGTTGTCTCTTTGACACATTCCCCGTTTCCCTTCTTTTTCTTATTACTCTCTGTCATATCAGGTTGAACACCTTTAAGCTTTAATAATGATAATTGCAAACGAAGCTGAAAATAACGCATGCCGGTAAGATTTTTGAGGCGGTATTTCGCTAATTTGGGTTTTAGTTATTTATTTGTCTTTCAAATTTTTTAATATCATAATTTGGTGTACATTAATAAAAAACAACCAAACAAACAAACAACAAAAAACCCCAAAAACCAAAAACAAAGAAACGTTTTTTTGACGCCCGGTTATTCGGACGCAAAGACACCATTCATCAAATTATAAGCTGAGTTCGACTTAGTTGCTACTCGGCTAACCAATTTGTTAGTTTTTATTGAGAGGATCATACGCAAGAAAAAACCGAAAAGTACTTTAGATTGAAGCTTCCAGCTTAAATATTGATCTAATTAAAGAGATAATGAAATTTTAATTGATTTTACGAAATACTAGAGCACAAAAGTAAGTGAGAACCGAACCGTCAGTCTAAAACGAACAATTTAAGGACATTGGCAACATCGGAAAAACAGGGAACAAAGACATGACATGAGAAAGGCACATAAAAAATGAAGACATACACATATACCAAAATGAACAACACGCATCCAATAAAAATCAGGGGGGAGATCAGGTGCAGTGGTTTAGTAAGAAACTCCTGCTTCTTACAAGACACCCGCCGTGTTAAACATGTCAACTCTGGTAGTAAAGTCAAATCCGGAAAAGGTTAAACAACTTCTAGTGGCAAAAAGAAAGATTTGTTGTCATCTTGAAAACAGATATCACATAGCGGTCCACAAAATCGTGATGCCGACCATTAACTTTCTGTAGTGATAACTTCGGTAACTTCAATAACTTCGGTATTTAGTCATTCAAGTTATGGCTAACATACCCTTGCTTAAGTAGCCTATTTGTAAGCAACCGAGATCTCTCAGGGTAGTTGCTGAGAAAAAAAAAAAAAACTGTCTACATATAAAATAGTTATAACCTTTTAAGATACAAGACTCCATTAGGTGATATGTTTTGATCTTGTTTGATCTTATAGTTCTCACGTTCACGCTATATAATTTTTGTCGGTTATGTGACCTCTGATTTTACAATTCTTTTCATCTTCATTTCCGCAGGACAACCTCTAAGTGTAAAAACTATATAGCTAAACATCAAAATCCCAAATAAACACTGTGAACCAAAAAAGTACTGTCCATACCAGAAACAATGATTTTTTTATTGTCATTCACTATTGGCATTCACTGACATCTACTGTTCAATTTCTGTCAATAACCTATAAACTACTGTCCAGAACTGTGCCAATCCGGAACAGTCATCAACAGCAATACCTTAGTACTAGGATTAACTGCCCCGTACTGTAACAGTAACTCACAGTAAATGGCTCGTCTTTACTACTACTGTCATGCACTGTCCCTGATTGCTACAGTATATGACAGTTAATGGCAATATTTTTATTACTGTCATGCACTGTCCTTGATTGTTACAATTCATTACAGTTCGCCACAGTATTTGAAATAGCTGTGTTGCACTATGGTGGATTGTGACAGTATATATAAGTTAATTACAGTACATTTCTACCGTAAATGTACATATTATCTCACTTTCATTTATAAAACATCTGAAATTTATAAATGAATTATTTTTTAACGTAAAATTGAAATGATATTAATGGAAATCTGAATTTCTATACTTTTATTTCACTAACACAGCTACTTACATTTATTTTCAGATTTTTTTTTCTATTTCCAACCTCAAAATGCAAAATACATGTAGGGTAACATAACTGTGGCATAAAAAAAATACATAAAATTTACAAATTAGAATTCCCATGATAGTGCTGGAGATACTTGGATCCGCATTTAATTTGCTCATTCAAAGGCACATTCATTAAACTATACCATATCATGGCTTATTACCTGTTGAAAAATTCACATTTTCTCAAAACGTAGTTGAATTGGCTTGCAAAAATGAGATAAGTTAATAAAAAGTTATTTGTCTCGTGTACTGAAACTATATTAGGCCATGGGCTGAAATCACTTTCCGTACAACCCCCCCCCCCCCCCCCAACTTCCCATCTAAACCGATTTTTTTTAGTCCTCCTATATCCCCTCTTCAAAATAAAACATGTTTCATCTTTTAAGCTCCATAATTATTCAATGATAAGTAATATGTACTGAAATTTGGTACCAAATTAAAGCTAATGTAATATTCTTTACAATGAACTCAAGTTTGGGCACTTTACGCCATTTTTATGACCTGGGGATACAAAATATATACCCCTCCCCCTGCAAAAAAATAGCGAAAATGATAATTTTAGGCTGTCAATTCCTTTCAGATAAACAAACCTCGTCATTTGATCTAGTTTTTATGCCCAATTTATCAGTTGTAATACAATGTTGGAAAATAAAACCATTAAAGTCCATAAAATTTTGATTTTCGGTATAAAATTTTTGAAAAATGTGAATTTTCGGAATTTTAGATTTTTTCACAATTTCGTCTTTCTGACTTTTTGGTCGTAAATCTGAATATATATTAAATAATTGCCGATGTAATAATGATTTATGATATGTTAGCAACAAATCGTGTGCAAACATTTTAGTTTCAGACGTATTGTGGGTTCAGAAGTGTCAAAATTAGCACCACTCCCCCTAAAAATTAAGGGAAAATATGAAATATTCGGGATCTAAATGATTAAAGAATAATGTTTGATTGGAATTCTAGTGTGTATTTCACTAAAGCTGACATGCAGAAGATCATTTAAGTAGATTTAAAGTGTTGGATGTCTCTTCTTGACTCTTCTGCTCGAAATTGTATGCAAAATGGGAAATTTCCGTTTTTCAGAATTTCTGCTGTTTTGACTATGGGATGCAAATACTTCATGAAATTGATATATAACTTAAAAATGATGATTAAATATCCTTTCATTATATCTAATCCATAAGAAAATATGTTTTTAAACATTTTAAAATAACTACAGTCTCATAAATTACAAAAAAATATAACCCCTTTCCACAAATATTCAAGATAATTTATTTCATTTTTTTAGCTTGAAAAGCTTAAACAATGTATAAAGGTCCAATAACATATTATTTCAAACACCAAAATACACAGAGACTCCCATATATCACAAATAGGATCATGTGTGTGGTTTATGGGCAGTTATACAACAATTTAACTTTGAATTTTGTAAAATTCCGATATGCTGAAAAATCCAATTTTTCACGAAAATCTCCCAAAATATACAATTTTACCCTTATTTTGGCGTTAAAAATGCACGTTGCGATATATAACATGCATTTTTTAAAAGAAAGTAAAATATTAGTATGTTTTGTTCATATAAATGTACAGACATACATATTCTTGGGATTTTTAAGCATCATTTTCTTGGGGTAGGGGGACAATTTTCGGTATTTAGAGTCACAATGAACACTTCTTGTTCTTCTTAACATTGTTTTTTTTATTTATCGGCTAGAACAATGAATTGGCATATCTGCATATAAATCCTCCAAATTTGCAACATATAACTATTTAAATGTGAATTTTGGACAAATCTGAAATGCTGAAAATTCCCATTTTTCATCAATTCTGTACAAAATATTGAGTTTAAGCTGACAAGGGGGACTTAAAATGACAAATCTTGATAGAAATTATGCTACATTTTTATATGCAATGCAGATTTTGTGTGTTTTGGTTATGTTTATATGAATATAGTAAAAAAAGGACTATTATAGGGAAAATTTGTCGGGGTAGGGGTAACTCCTTGTTTTTGTAAACAGTGATATAAGACAACTAATGTATCGCTTAGGACAATTAGTTGGCATATTTGCAGATGAATCCTCCAGATTTGCCATACATTACGATTTAACAATGCAATTTGGAGAAAACTGAAATATTGAAAATTCCCACTTTTCATCAGTTTGGGCCAAATATTTAGTTAAAATTAACAAATGGCTGTAAAAATACCACTTCATGATGCAATCCATGCTACATCGTCATATAAAACACACATTTTGCGTGTTCTGGTTATTTTTATGCGATCCTAGACAAAAAAAAAGAAAATTTTAGGGAAAATTTGTACGGGTAGGGGTAAGAGTCTCTGTATTCAGAGTCACATTAAAGACCCCTTGATATTTCAAACACTGTTTAAAGACAACTCATGTATCGCTCAGAGCAATTTATTGGCATATCTGCAGATATATCTGCCAGATTTGCCATATATTACGGCTTACCAACGCACTTTGGAGAACATGAAATGTTGAAAATTCCCATTTTTCATCCGTTTGGGCCAAATTTTTAGTTTAAGTCTACAAATGGCTGTAAAAAATGCCAGATCATGATGTGATGCATGCAATATTGTTATATATAACACACATTTTGCGTGTTCTGGTTATTCTTATGCGAACATAGACAAAAAATTGACAATTTTAGTGAAAATTAGTTTGGGTAGGGGTAAGATATTTTCGGTATTTTGAGTCACATCAAACACTTCTTGTTTTTCTGAACTATGTTTTCAGACATCTGATGTATCGCTTAGATCAATGAATTGGTATATCTGCAGATATGTCCTCCAGATTTGGCATATAAAACGATTTAACAGTGAAATTTGGGAAAATCTGAAATGTTGAAAATTCCCATTTTTCATAAATTTGAGGCAAAATATACAGTTTAAGTCAACAAATGGCTGTTAATATACGAAATCATGGTATAATTTATGAAACATTGTCATAAACAACACTCATTTTGAGTGTTTGAGTTAATTTGTTGCGAACATAGACAAAAAATTGACAATTTCAAGGTAAATTTGTTTGGGTAGGGGTAAGATTTTCGGTATTTTGAGTCACATCAAACACTTCTTGTTTTTCTTAGCATTGTTTTCAGACATCTAATGTATCGCTTAGAACAATAAGTTGGCTTATCTGCAGATATGTCCTCCAGATTTGGCATATATTTAACGATTTAACAGTGAAAAAGGGGCAAATCTGAAATGTTGAACATTCCCATTTTTCATCAATTTCAGGCCAAATATCGAGTTTAAGTTAACAAATGGCTGTTAAAATACCAAATTATGATGTAATTCATGCAACATTGTCATATACAACACAGATTTTGCGTGTTCTTGTTATTTTTATGCGAACATAGACAAAAATTGACAATTTTACAGTAAATTTGTTGGGGTAGGGGTAAGATTTATTGATGTATGTTGTTTAAATTACATAAGAATGGCCATTATTTGTAATAGTTGTAAAGCAAATATCATAGGCTTTCATTTGATGCCTATTTTGAATAATATTTGTTTGCTAAAAAGTAATATTTTCAAAGATCCATTTATTTGGTCTATTTGAAAATAAAACTTTGCTCATTAAAAATATGTTAACATTATGTTGGATTGAAAAACTAAAAACAATTTTCAGAATTGGGAATGGAGATGCACTTCGGATTTTTCAGACCATCAAACTTACGCAATTTCAATGAAAATATCTAAATTTTCCGCACTATTTAATAGGGGTAGGGGTACGTTTAATCTCGCTATGGACCGTATTGGGCATTAAAATTGTTAAAAATTGGGTTCTTTGTAAAGCTCATACAATAAGCAATCATTTGATACACCGTTTTTATAACTTGGAAGCATTTGGTCAACATTTTGAAGCAACTGAAAGAAAAACTTGGACGAAAAACGAAATTTTCCAAAATGTCGGTAGGTGGGTCTATAAATGGGCTCTGTTCCACCAGTGCATGCAGGTTATGCTCGTGTAAACATGTTTTATTTTGAAGAGGGGATGTATGCAGACTTAAAAAAATGGCTGGGGTTGGGAAGTGGGGGAGGGGGTACACGGGGGGTTATTCCAGCCCATGGACTATATTTCTTAAATAAAAAATAAAGATCTCCAAATGATATCATACAGAAATACAGATCCGAGGGAGTCTTTTTGATGCTTTTCGGATATTTGGTGACAGACAGTTCACTTTAACATGAAACTGGATATTTTTTGTTGAATGGTTCGTACTGTTGATAAAATAAAAATATATCAATTAACAATGATTAATAAGACTTATGTCGTAAAATACTAAATATAAAAAGGAATAAAACATAAGGTTATACATGTTTTCTATTTACATGTGATATCTCCCGGATCGGGAGTCTCCCATTTTCAAGCCATGAAATTTGTCTCCTGCATTTAGCTGTAAATTTACCGTATTCAGGTTAATTTAAAAATGTGAAAAGTAATTGTTATCTACCCTATTATGCCCGCAAATCAGCTGAAATTGGTTGATTACTCATTAATTTATACACAATCAATGATATCTTGTAGTTTTTTAATCACAGGTGTCAAATTATAGCCTCTAGCATCATGGCTACGATTTAATTATCGTATAGACGTTTGATCTTTACACATGCTCAAAGAAATATGTAAAATCCCAATTAAGGAATTTAGAACAGGTAACACATATATAATAGACAGTGAAACGCTTGTTCAATGAATATGAGCCCTAATATCAACAATCAAGATGGGAAAAACCAGACAGACAGGGCCAAAATACACCGAAAAAACTTTTATGTGGAACTTTGAATTAAAATTTATCTGTAAATATATTAAGTATAGGTAACATATATTTCATCCGAAGAATTCAAAATTTTTGACAATATATGTTTTATCCAAAGAATTCAAATATTTCGGCAATATATGTGTCATACGAAGAACTCAACATAGCCTCTGAGACTACTAAAGCAAATTGCACCAAAATTTACAGGAATGCTGCATTGAAGGTTATTTGTAAAAAATTCTGATATTTTAAAATCTGGTGTCAAGAAACCTTGATGTCAGAGTAAATCTAGAATTATATAAGCACATTTTACTATTCTGTACAGGAATGGTGTATGGAAAGAACGTGTGTAATTTAAATGTTTAATCATATCATTAAAACCCAGAATAAAACATGCTACCAGTGCGGAACCCAGTTTTATTTTTACCCTGCGGGGAAATAATATTTTAAAAGGCTTCTCTGAAACTATTTCAGCAAATCAAACTAAACTGTACATGAAATGGTATGATGTATAAGAGGTCTTGGACAAAGATTACCCTTTTTAATCAAACAAAGGATATGACTGCTTGGGATGACGATTATTAAGATTGCGACCTCAGGGAAATTGATTAATATAATATTTTTATCGGATCTGAAACAAACAAAAAAAAAAACAAACAAACAAAAACAAACAAAAACAAAAACAAAAACAAAAAACAAAAACAAAAGATCATCATAGATCATCATAGATAGATGAGGAACCAACAAAATTCTGTTTTCATCGAAATCGTATCCGACGATGTCTACATGCAATGTTAAAAAAGTTCGATTTAAATAATTTAGTTACTAGATCTACCATTACAATAATCATGCAGCGTGTTGAGTTTTTTAAAATTTGTTTTATTATTTATTTTTTTTACTTTTTTCACTTGATGTTGTTTATTTACAAGTTTACGAAGAAAAAATGCTTTCCCTACAGGTAATGCGTTCTTACTTAGTCTAAAGTTAGATAGATGTTTTGCATTATGTCAATATTTCAAATAACAATATTATTTCTTCTATCCTTTTCCTAATTAAACTAGTAAATAATAATTATTTTCATCAACCGAGATTAATAATTTCCTCTGGATTTTTCAACTTGAATATATACTCCATCACATTGTTTTTATATTAATGATTATTGGGATTTCGTTTGGTTACATACATTTTTTTAAATTATGGATTGCCTATGTTCGAGTTCTGAGAATCAATTTCCGAAATGGCCATATTTCAATTGGAGTCAACATATATTTTATGGTCTCATGTTTTTTTTTAATCCATATACTTTCCTAAAATATTTAATACAGGAGTTTGTCTTTCAATGCAGTGTGGAGTTGGTAAAACAATTTCCCGTATTAGAGATATGGTCTTTATTTTTCTTAGATATAGTGTACTTGTACATAAGATTATATATCATGTGTACACTTTGTTCAATAACTATTATCTAAATTTATGCATATTCTAAAACCTAAGGTTTAACTCTATCCATCGTAGTTGGTTTTTTCCCTAGCTATATTTGATATAACTGATTATTCGGATTTCCTTTGGTGTTTTATCCATTAACAATATTCATCTAATTATGGATTTCAAAATATTTGGGTTCTAGTGCCTCTTACGAGTAATTAATTTCCGAAATAGCCATCCAGATCATTAAAATTATTGCACTTGTAGTAATATTTGTTATATATTATGGTCTCTACATTTACTCCATGCTCTTTCGTAAAATATTTAATACAGGAGTTTGTCTTTCAATGCAGTGTGGAGTTGGTAAAACAATGTCCCGTGTTAGAGATGTATGCTCTTTACTTTTCTTAGATAAGTTTTACTTGTACATGATATTTATACTATAACTAATCCGAGATTCTGATTATCGCAAAATATTCAACGAATGATCGAATAACGCAGTAATTCACGAATGCGCGAAGCGCATGAGTGAATTACAGCGTTTTTCGATCATGAGTTGAATATTTTCGATAATCAGTATCTAGGATTAGTTATTGTTTTTATTATATAGATCTTCTTTTGTGATATTTCGTTGTTATTTTAAGATTTATTGCATGAACTACGTTTTCAATGTTAATCCGCTGAGACGTTTACTTAACAACGACGTTGACAACGTCTATTGTGACGTCACTTCCTAGAGTGAAATTATGGAAAATAATTTCACAGTTCATTATCACTTTTCTTTCACTGGGAAATCTCAATCTTTCACCGCTATCTATATAATAATATATATTATATGTACACTTTGTTCAATTATTATTATCTAAATTAATGTATTTTCTAAAACCACAGGTTTAACTCCCTCCATCGTAGTTTTGTCCTTAGCTATATATGATATTACTGATTATTCGGATTTCATGGGGTTAAACGCATTTAAAAAAAATATGGATTTCCTATGTTTGGGTTCTTGTGCTGCTGGCGAGAAATCAACTTCCGAAATGGGCACACAGCTCATCTAAATTATTGCAGTTGGAGTTAACATATTTGTTATGGTCTCATGTGCATTTACTGCATATCCTTTCGTAAAATATGTAGTGACTCACACAAAGCGTACGTTATTGTAGTGAGTGTATTTGGCTGATGATATCCATGTTTCTATTCACCTTGACTGAATAGTTTAAAACCAGTATTTTTTTTCCATCTTACTGGGACTGAGTAGAGGCATTATTATTGAAAAAAGTAGTGTGCATTTAAACATGGTTGTGTAAAAAGGTGTTTTTGATTAATTACTAAGTATACATATAATGTATAAAATTATGACACACATCATGTGTCTCTAGAAATCAAAACAAGTGAAAATACAAAGCCAACAATGGATAATGGGATTCTCTATTTGAGATTTATTACCCTATGGCTGTAATCAACCAAACTGTGTGATTTTCTTTTATTGCATTATTTTTACGCAATTGTTTGAAAAATGACAACCACTTCCTTAAACAGAAGAATATTTTTAACACATCAAATTATATTTTTTATGTCAAATCCAATCAAAAATATTTGCCAACACCAACGCCCCACACACCCATCCATAATCAGACGATGGGGCATGCACTGATACATAACGTCCACACTTTACTTCCGAAGGGCAAACAGTACGATTGTATACGCGATCTTGGAAAAAATAAATGTCCGTGCATTGTCGATATAACCCCTTCCATATATGGCTATAAGCATATATGGCTGATTCTCCCCGCTCAAAAAAATAAATAAATAAGAATAAATAAATGTCGACCTCACAAAAGTATTTCCAGCTGTTACAATATTACCTCCCACCAAAGAATATAACACTCAGTGGATAAAATACTTGACATGATAAAGAAAATTCTCTTACATTTGCACTTAGCTAGGTTCATCGACATAATTTTTCGGGATTTCCCTATATTTTCTGTGCTCACACGGGAGAACTACGCAGCAGCTGGTTTTTTGCATAAATATTTATTATTGTGTAGTTTTAGACCAATATTTTCTTATTTTGAATAAAGTATCATGATAATTAAAAAGTCGATAAATCATAACATTTGTTGTCACCTTTATTTTTGCAAAAATGTTCGTGTGAAAATTAAGTACTATATACATTTATACATTCAGGGCAATAAACACTTTTAGGTTTGCGGTGCATTTAAACAGATAAATAAGATTTCGTATTTTTATATTCACTAACATGTTACTTTATTTTTTGTTTCTAATGCATTAATTCATTCCTTTTAATTTATATTTTCTCTTCTATCTTTTTTAATCTTCTTTACTTTATTTATTTACAAAGAAATAAACAGTTTGTGTATTCCCCGTCTATGGTCCTTTGGTTTCACATGTCAATATATGGAACTTATATATTTTTAGTTATTACTAATATTACTTAACATTGCTACGTCAACGCAAGTATGACGATGTACTTGTTTGTAAACTAGGTCAAACGTTTTATTAATGGATAGTTTTGAAGTCACAATTGATTGGTTTTTTTGTCATTTATATACAAGTCCTTGAGGAATGTTGAATAGCTCTGAACTTAGCTTAATTTAGCTTTTATGTTGAGGCCCTATTACTAATTTGATCTCTTTTTAGCTCTTACATATGTTTCCAAATGTTTTGATTTGATCTGCACTGAAGAGCCATAAGTTAGAGAAATGGGCTTATGCAAAATCTAATTTTACAGTAACATCGGTATTCTGCAATTCATAATTACGTACATTTAATGATTTGCCAATCAATCAACCAAATAATGTTATACAATTTTAGCAGAGCCAATAATTTCACGAACTTTACTTTAGCTTATTATAAAAATGATCAATTATATTCATTGCACCAGTTAGTATTTAGTCTGGCCGATAGTTGTCAATCTACCATGTAAAAACCTCCTACACCGTCAATTACTTGACGAGAGAGAGTACAGCTGCCCGTCTGTATTCGTTCTTAAATAGGAAGTGACCCCCCCCCCCCCCCCCCCCCTGGAATAGCCATGCTTGTGTTAATGTGTTTGTGCATTTTATGCTAGTCTTAAATGTTGGTTTTTAGTAACTAAATCAGTTGTAAACTTTTTTTTATTTGTTTTTTTTTCTGTTTTTTACTTTGCGTACAACGAAAAGTTCTCTTTACTGTTACTTATAAAAATGTAAAATATTTGTTTCATGGCTGTTACCATAGATTAAAATATTCAACTAGTGACTGGGTCCCTAAAAAAATAGCTCTTTATTTGACCCGAGGACTGAACTGTTGAAGGAAGCCATACGCTGAGTGCAACAGTTTAGTGATGAGTCAAACAAAACAGCTGTTGTTTAAGGACCAAGTTTATAACTGTTTTGTAATCTTTTTATGTTCAATGTGCTTTTGTCTTTAAAATGTTTTTTTTTATCCAACTGTATAACTTTTATAGAATTGAAAACTTTCAGTTTTGTTCAATATTTAATACAGTTCACGGCATCATGCAGACGACAAGAAATCTAGTGATATGGGCGTGATGTTTTTAATCAATCAAAATACAGCAAGCAGTCAACAGACTAAAAACTGTTGAAGGTCGACAGATCGATTTGGGTTTGAGAAAATAACTCAGACAAATCGTCGATTTTTATTCCCAATGCATTTATATAAGGGAAATATTATCAGGTATAACAAAATATTTTGTGAGACAGCTGAATGTTGTATAAAATAGACAAAATTACAATGCTTGTGTAGCTATCGTTCATGGAGAACAAAGCAATAAAATAATTGTGAAAAAAAATCTAAAAATAAATAAAATAGAAAAAAAGGTTCCAAACTTTCGGAGTCATCTCCTTTACAAGGGTGGAAAGAGATGGGGTTCATCACCTTGTACCAAGGAACATGTCAATACAGAGGTTTCCCAAACTAAATGACTAAATACCGAAGTTACTGTGAATTTAAATTTTGCATATGCGCATTTCGACAACTTATGTCTCTTCAGTGCAGATTAAATCTAAACGTTGGAAAACCATCAATTCAAAGATTTTTTTTTAAAACTGATAGAGATCAAATAACCAATATGATCTAAATGTAAAGCCAAAATCAGCCAAGGACAGAGCTTTGGATGAGGGAGATACTCCTTAGTTTTCATCAAAATTTAAAAAAATTAGATATTGAAAGGTTCCAAATAGAATCGGCTTTCGGGTCAGCACCGACGTACTGACTACTGGGCTGATGAATACCCTCGAGGACTAGCAGTCCATCAGCAGTTTGAGAAAACTTAAATTATAAACCCTGTATTTAAAAAACGAAAACACATTATCTGGAAACCTATTTAACATTTAGTGTGTATGCTCAGCTATTAAACAAAATTATTATTCACCAAAAATAACTTTGGTGAATTGGTAGATATGTACAAAAATGTCTAATCTGTTGCATTCTGTTAAATATTAATTGTTTTGGCATACGCAGGTGATAAGAACAAACAATTAAGGAATGTAAAGGCCCTCTCAAACTATAACGTTCTAGCCAACGTATGCCGACGTTCGCGAATTTTTGTAAGAACGTTGGCCTACGCCAAAGAAATTAAAGAAATTCTCTTGTTGGACGCATTCATAACGTCTGCAAGGTTAACGACCTACAACGCACAGAATAACTTATTCATAACTTGTTTGCAACGCCAACAAAACTTGTAACAGCATATGACGACGTTCCAAAGGCGTTTTACTAGTGCACCTGACGTATGCTGAACGCATCCATAACGTTCTTCAAGCATTCAGAGAACGTCTGTATAACGTTTTGACAATCTTTCGTCCGATCAGTTGGAAATTCTTCACTCCAATATCACTTACAAATGAAGAAATGGATTAAAATATCACAGAAAAATACTACGGATTTGCAGGAGGGATAGGTCCCATAATATCACAAAATATGTTTAAAAAATATGTCCTTTTTATACTGATTTAAAGGAGCTATTAACATACCTTTAGAATTTTGTCTTGCTTGTAACAATAAAACATCGGCTACATGTAATACGTTACTCCTTCGCAAGAAGGACGCTCGGTTTGCGTCCTTTGCACGATAAAAACAACTTTCGAGAAACTACTACATAACGCAAACATTTCGTATACAACGTACCTGTAGCTTTCGTCTAACTTATCAACAACACGATAGTAAAAGTCGTGAAATTTTGAGCATACTTATATATTCCAACCCATCAAACGTTCAACAACACGCTCCAAGGTGTGTCGACGTGTGTGTAATGTGCTTAGAACACACCACTAACTTATACAAAGCAAATCAGCGTGTAGGAAAATATTTCCATCTGTTTGCACACGTTGGGGCTGTGCGTTGTAGTGTGACAGGCCCACGCGGCGTAGAGTGATACTCAGAATCATCCTTGGGCAAAAGCCAAAACATATCATACATTCTGTTTTGTTTTGGGTCGTTTTAACCTGGAGAAGGGGTGTTGTCTCCTTGACATTTACCCTCATTTCCTTTCTTTTGCATATTACATTTTCGGTCCAAAAGTAAGTTCCACTCTGCCAACAAGAACATTTTCCTTTTACACTGAGTCAGCTATCTTTTATGGTTTACGATTTTTTTTTTCGATAATAAGATAAGCTTCGAAATAGGGTTAAAAGGGAGTTTATGAGGGTCCGCCCTTTTTGTTGGTTTTTGCTACCCACATTTTTTTCAGCAAAAAAAAAAAAAGATTCCGTCGATAAAATTTGTGTAAAGGAAAATGAATCATTTTTTGTAATGCTAGGACAGAGTAAACCATTTTCAGTCAAAAGCTCTTTTAGAACTAATTATCTTTTAACAAAAACGAAACCAGCTAAACACAAGGAAAAGCTGACTCGTTTACTCATGCCAATTATGTTTTGATCTACTAATTGAGACATTTTACAGTTGAAATTCGATGGCTAGAAACATTTTGCCAGTATTCATGACGTTTTAACGTAGTTCGACCTTAAAATCTAGAAAATTCCTCCAATTCGAACGTGTTTCGTTGGTCCCTTTGGTGTTCGGGTGATCGACGTTTTTGAATCAAGTTGAAATAAGCAATAAAATAGCGAAGTTGCTATGGGTTTAGTTTCTACATATATTTCGAGAACCTATGTCTCTTCAGTGCAGATCAATTTAAAATATTTGGAAATCCTTGAACAAAGAACCAAAAAGGTTCTAAATAGAAAAGCCAAAATCAGCTAAGTACAATGCTATGCAAGAGGAAAAGACTCCTTAGTTTTAAATAAAACTTCTAAAATTAAGATATTTCAAGTTTTCAAATAAAATCGGGTTTCGAGCCAGGACCAAAGTACTGGCTACTGGGTTGGTAAATACCCTCGGGGACTAACAGTCCACCAGCAAAGGCATCGGCACGGTAAAAAAGAGCATATCTCTTTCAATTTATAATGTCATTATCTTCTGTAGTTCAGTATTTTGGGTACGTAAATTATGTCTTAAGTTTTATTTCCGTTATGTATTTTGGTTACGTAGATTGTGTCCTGATATTTATTGTGTCACCCCAGAAATGTTGTTAATCTACGTTTCTTCTGATTATTATTATTCTTATACTTGCAATATTTTTTTTGTCCGAGCGATTATTTTGAAATCGCCCGATAATTGATTTTAAACTTTGCACAAAGCTGGACCACCATCTGAAGTTGTATGATGTGCGTTTGAAATTTTCAAAATGGGTGCTATTTCCAGTACGTTAAAATTTCAACATTGTCAGATTTAAACGAAAATTGATTTCTAGGTATATTTTGGGGCTGCGAATAAGGTGGAATCGTAGAATGGGGAGTCTATGGTGACATCGGCTATTGCTTGCAATTGCAAATCTTGTTTGTATTGTTTTTTTAGAGTAACCAAAGGACAAAACAATCAAAGCAAGGATAAAGATATGGAGGCCTATTGGAATATCGACATGGAATTATACCCGTGTCTGCGAAATGGTTCTACCTGCAGCAATAATGGTAAAACAACTTATTTTAGCCTTGCTTTAACATAAACCTCATCTAAATTTCAATTTATGTATCTTTAGATTTCTCTTGTTGTAAGCTTTGGCAGTGTGTCAATAGATTTGGCGTATCTTTTACTGTTTTCGAACTATAAGGGGTCAAAGGGGTCGAAATTGCAATTTTTGAAAGATATGCATAATCTTTATTTTCAATCGTATTTTAACTGGATTTCTTTCTTTGGATTCATCTTGATGTAAGCTGTCAGTAGTATGTCAACAGGTTTAGTGTAATTCTTGCAGTTTCCAAGTTATAAGGGATTAAAAGGTTTGATTTTTATGTTCCCTAGTTTGTGTGCAGCTAATTACTATGCCAAGCTCCTTATTAAGTTACTGTACCAACTTTCACTTTAAATTACACTTGTTTAAATTTCAGTGGCCGACATGCTGTAGTTGTATCATGCTGCACCTAGCGTAGCCCTTTATTATAATTTGAAGACAAATGTTTATTATAGACATAACAGACAGGGCATAAGAAAACTAGACAAATGTTTGTTCTTTATAGTGCAAACAACACATTAGTTCCAAGGCTAATCAATATATCTCTAATAATTGTAAAATAATGTTTTACGGATAATATAAATGTTATTTACAAATTTTCTTTATATCTATTCAAGCTTCTGTACCTACAGTCAAGAACGAAGAACTCATTGCAAAGCACTTAATGTTCGTTACAAGAAGAATAACTCCTAAAGAAGGATATAGAGACTTGGCCCTTGAAATGAATATGGAGGAGCATGACATACCTATTATTGAAGATGAGAATCCGCGCTGTTGCAAGAATGCTTCCTACAAGATATAAAAGAAATGGACAGAATTGTTCCCCGATAAAGCTGTTGTTACAGAATTGCTCACGAACTTAGGGAAAGTGGGTCGACATGATGTCGTTCAGGATTTCTATCGGGAATATAATGAAATCCTGATCCATTAGTCCGAAAGAAACACAGGGAGATTTTCAAATCTCGTTGATGAAAACATTTCAATGAGTTGAAAATGAAAATCGAAATCAAAACCTACAGAGGAACCTACATTAGTGGGTTTTTGGAAGAAATCCTGAGACGTACTGAGTAACAGATTTCTACCGGGAATATAATGAAATCCTGATACATTAGTCCGTAAGAGACACGGGAATAATTTCAAATCTCGTTGATGGAAACACTTGAATGAGTTGAAACAGAAAATCGAAATCTAAACCTACAGAAGAACCTACACTAGTGGGGTTTTGGAAGAAAAATACAAAATCCTGAGACTTACTGAGTAACAAATATCAATGGGTGAATGGAGGAAGATAAAAAAATCAAAATCCTGAACCTACTGATTTAAACTCGCCAATGATGCATGGAAAATTGTAGCTCAACAATCCTGACTCAACTAAAAACGTCAATGGTTGAATGGAAGATTAAAAACTCAACAAATCAGAACCTACTGAGAAACATCAATGGGTGAATGGAAGATTATATCTCAACAAACCAGAATCTACTGAGAAACGTCGATCGGTGAATGGAAGATAAAAGCGCAACAATCCAGAACTTACTGAGAAACGTCGATCGGTGAATGGAAGATTAAAATTCAACAAACCAGAACCTACTGAGAAACGTCAATGGGTGAATGGAAGATTATAGGTCAACAAACCAGAACCTACTGAGAAACGTCAATGATTGAATGGAAGATTAAAAATCAACAGTCCTGAACCTACTGAAAAACGTCAATGGGTGAATGGAAAATTATAATTCAATAATCTTGAACCTACCATGAAACGTCAATGGGTGAAAGGAAGATTATTACTCAACAACCCAGAACCTAGCTTGAAATATAAACGGGTAAAGGGAAGATTGAAACTCAACAATCCTGAACCTACTGAGAAACGTCAATAGGTAAATGGAAAATTATAGCTCAACAATCCTGAACCTACTGAAAAACGTCTATAGGTTAATGGAAGATTAAAACTCAACAATTCTGAACCTATTGAGAAACGTCAATTGGTGAACGGAAGATTATAACTCAACAATATTGAACCGTTATTTGGTGAATGGAATATTATGAATGATCAATCCTGAACCATACAGAAACGTCAACTGTTGATTCGAAGATTATAACTCAACAACCATGAACCTAATGAGAAACGTCAATGGGTGAATAGAAGTTTAGCTCCACAATTCGGCACCTTCTGAGAAACGTCAGTTGTTGATTGGAAGATTAAAACTCAAAAATCCTGAACCTACTGTGAAAAATTAAATGGTGAATAGAAGATTATAACTCAACAATCCTGAACCTACTGGGAAACATCCATGGGTATATAAAGAGAAAACTCAACAATCCTGAACCCACTGAGAAACGGCAATGGGTGAATAGAAAAATAGAACAATGGTGTATGGAAGAAACAAATAAAAGAAACCATGAATCAACTGAAGAAAACATATCAATGGAAGAATGGTAGACGGATAAAATATCCTACACCTTCTAAGTAACAAAGTTCTATTGATGATTCGCAGGGAAGTAGAAACAATGGACCTAACTTCGAGCTTAGCAGTGGGTGATTAGTAGAAGAATAAAAAACCCCGAACCTACTGTACAAATTAAAAGTGGGTGAACGGAAGAAAGTAATACAAGTCCTTAACATACTGAGAAGGTTAATAGGTAATTGAAAGAAAAAAATGAACATGCTGATTGAAACTTGTCATTTGGTGAATGGTAGTAGAGTTTGAAATTCTAAACGTACTAAGACAAAAATGCAATTGGTGATTGGAAAAAAATATAGAAATCCTGAACCTATATTATCTAATTATATCTATATCTTTCTAAATCATTGTTTTCACATATAAAATCATTTGCATAAGTTTTCCTTTTCTGATATTTCTAAGTACAGAACTAAGTACACCTATGTGTGCTTTGCTTTTGATTGTATATTCTATTTTAAACAAGCCTTCATAGTGAGCTTTTAGAATAATTTTGTATAATAATTGTATTCTTGTACTAAGTTTGAAAATAAATCTAACTTAGTATTTTAATGCATATAATTATGTTTTCACAATTTGCTGCGGATCCTATTGCGATTACTACAACATCACGAACTTGAATTGGCACATTAATTTTTATATCCAAGATGATATGTGAGCTATTGCTATCATTTGGCCATCAATTGTGCGTCCTGTTCTCTAAAACCACTGAAACAAATTCAATCAAAATGTACAGAACAAATAAATTTCATAACTACTACCGAGGAATGAGCCAAAATCATACACTTAGTTGAATTTGATCATTTCTGAAAAATATATACAAAAATATCTAATACACAACACCTGAACAAAGTCAGTAGAATAGTGAAAGTACAAATTATGCGTGAATTACTTAAATCAAAGTATGGAGAAAGGGAAAACAATGAAAACGGAACACCAAAGACAAAAGTCATTTACAACAAATACAAATATTACAAACATAATATTCTTTACTAAATCACACAAAGAGTCAAATGTACCAGGAGCTCAGTTAGTATAAGCATGCCCTTTTTAAGATGGTTCGGGGGATTCAGCGAGATGTATCAAAATTTTTCAATAGTTTGTAGAATTAAACTTTAACTTTCAAAAAAAAAAAAAAAATAAAACTGATCCACCTAAATACACGATAAAAGTAACTCTCGTTAGGTCAGCAACAATAAAGCCCAAATTAGTAATTGTCAAATCTCCAAGGAATCGAGATCTGAAAATGTCATTTTAATATGTGACACAGACATCTTATTTTGTCTCCCAATTAACAAATGGAGACATATTGTTTACACTTTGTTTCTTTCTATTCTGTCTTCATTTCCTCTTTTTCTCTTCATACAATTTGGGCCGTAATTGTTTTTGTCTTTTGATCCAAGACTATTAAGATATTTTGCATATGGGTGTGTCTTAGTCATTTGTGTTATGTACATGTACCATGATGAGGTTCGTTTGACCTTGATCATTAGTCTTGAGGTTAAATAACTGATTTGTAAAGTATTTTCTTGACTTCAGAATTGTTTTTTTTTTTGCCTTAAGATGTGGAATTTACATAGTTTGCATGGGGGTGAAACATCGTTAGTACCTTGGACATACGTGTGATTTTGACTATTGATAAAAAAAAATTGCTAACCTGTTCGGGTCATAATTTTTCCAAAACGTTTGAGCGTTTCTGATGTCTACTACAATACATGAAGACTCTTTACCAAGCCCTTCGGGGAGTTTTGAGTTTGATTTTCTTCCGTAGTGCGACAGTGTTTTTCCAGCAGACTAGATTCCTTGAGCTAGCCGGCAGTTTAGCCTCGAGCACTCTTTGACCCTTCTTTCAAAATTACGTTTTGTCATATGCTTCTTCTGTTCTAAGATAATGGCCATTGAGTTAGTAGTCTACCTGTATTGGGTTTTGTTCGCATGTTCATGATACTATAGGAAAACGGGATAGAGAAAGGGGAGTTTTGTATACCCATAAACCGGTTTAACCCTACCACTGGCTTTTGCTAGTGCCGGTACCAAGTCCGGCTATCCCGAGTTCCTATCGTTATTTATGTTTGTCACTTGTTGTCATTTTTGTTTTTTCTGGTGCAGTTTGCTTGTAAATTGTGGCATGTGATTGTAGTTCCTGGTCATTGTAGGTGTTTGTGTTATCGTGTTTTTGTACTTCGACTTAGAAGAGCGATGTTTGGCATTTTTATCTTTCAAAATGAGAATATGTGTCGCCTACAAAAATGTTCTTCTAGTTATACTGAATCTTGACCTTGAAGTCATATAAACATTTAAAGTGTTTTTTTTTGTCTGAACCATATATTTTTGGTTTTTTTTACGAAGACTTGAGATATATGGAATTTCGTTCTGCAATTATGTGAACGTGCATCAAGTACCATCATGACCTTGGTATAATCTTCACCTTTCATCTGGAGGTCAAACATTTTTAAAAGTGATTAAACTAACGGGCCGTACAAATGTATCTTCGTCATCTAAATTGGACAAAATAAGAAAGTTAGTATTGCTGTCGTGCATGGAGGACAACAAAATAAAAATAGCCAATAAAACCAAAATCTAAAAAAAATATATATACAAGAAAGAAAAGGCCCAAATTTTCGGAGTTAACTCCTTTAGCGAGGGTGAAAAAAGAAGAACGGGACATCACCGTGGACCAAAGACACGTCTCACTTCTGTCGTCTTCAACTAATAACCTTGGTCATCTTGGATATCTTCGTCATCTTTTGACTTAACATATTGAGCATAAGGTGTTATCATCTTGAGAGGATGTGGCACATGTGGTACCGTCCTTCATTTGACCTTGCCTACTGCTCTGTGGTCTATTAACTGCATTTTTAAGTGTTGGTCATAACTTCTTTATCGTTTGATCTGAATAAAGCATAATTGGCAAATGGGTTTGTCATAACTATAATTCTTTTGTGACGTACCATTGAAACCTTGACATTTGACCTTGAAGTCAAATAAATAAATTTAAGAATTTGCCTAGAAAGCCATAACTTGCATCGTTTGTTCTCTATCAGATTTTACATAAATTTGGTATATGGTTTTCCGAACATCTAGATTTTATCTGCACTGAAAAAGACATAAGTTGTCGAAATACGAATATGCAGAAGCTAAATTATCAGTTACATCATTGTTTTGTTATTTTACTAGACAGTAAACATTTAGATTGGGATCCATAATCATGGATAATGATTTTGACATTAGTATAATTTTGGCCATTATTTTCTAAATCAAAAAGTAGTATTTTTAAGCTCTATTGGGCAACCAAAAACATGCAACCCGCTGGTCAAACTACAGTGTCCGGTGTATTTTGTGTGCAAGGCTGCCTTGATCGAAGCATCCATTTCCTTGGTCACCTGCCTAAGTTCAATTTCTATCTGATTGCACTCTGACCCTAATGCAAGGACGGGTCTTCAAGTAACCACAAGCGTTTTGAGTTTTCCTAAGGTCTCTCTTACGCAGTGGCCATTCATCTCTATATCTTTAAGTGCTGAGCGTTGTCAACAACCAAATTTATTTATCAACTGCGAAAATACTACATGTACATTGTCGAAGGACAAAGCGTCTAAACGTTGCTTCGACACGTGCAAGTAAAAGTATCAACATACTTCGTCTCTACGACACTGCAATTCATTGGTGTTGTATTGGATCTATGTTAGCAAATAGTCCATCATAAGCTATCTTCCTCGAGCTCTGCATTCTAGAGGCTTGTGGCTTGAGGATCGCTTATCCTGCTCATATCTATTAGAACTACATTCAAACATTAAAAAAGAATTCGTACATTGGAAGTAGTTGTAACTAATTTTCTCAAAACAGTTTTTAAGGATGGTCACTCCCCAGGTTTTTGGAACTGACTCTGACTTTCGGAATTCTCTTTTTTTTATCCATTATTATGCATTAGAAAAAATTGCACACTGACCCCAACTTTTCTTTTCAAAATATGATAGCATTCATCTTCAATAGACTTCTGACAAAATTTGATGCAACTCTTGATATACCTTCATCGCATTTCAAAGGCTGATTACCTTAATGTAAAATGAACAAAAAGTCTAAAGAAGTCCGCTTTCCCGCCAGAATTTCAGGAATTTAAATCTCAAAAACGGCTACACTGACCGATCAATATTTTTTGCTTAAAACTATGTATGATCTATATTGTAATAAATAAAGATAATAATTTTAAATTCTTGATATAATAAACTTGAGGAGTGACCATCCTTAATAGGCGTCCATAGAACAATATCAACTCCGCAACGCCAACGATAGACAGCCAACTAAAGGATTATTCTTATAATTAAAATCGCATTTTCTACTTTAGAAGCATTAGTCATATCCTTTTCTATTTATGAAACAGTGTAAAAGAAATGTTTTACAATCTTTGACTCTTATTGAATTTGAGTAAATCTTGTGTAATACAATTTGCTTGACACCATATTTTTTTTCTTGAACACTTTGCAACGGTCAATATTTCCAAGGGACGTCATCATGAAATAATGAAAATCATAATCATCAAAACTGACGTTGTGCTTTGTTCGTTAATTATTGAACTGTGATTCTAGAATATATAGCAAAGAAGAAATTCCCAGTAACATGCAAAAATGTTCACTGTGCAGCGGTCCGCTTCGCAGCGCGACAGATATGTTGCGTAGTGGACAAAACCTCGGCGTGAATTGACATATTACTGCATCTCTACTAGATATTTTAAAAGCATTATTTGCCAGAATCACGACGCATACTCGTTGGCTATTAGCATAAAAGCAAGAAGTAGTGTAACAGGTTTAAAACACATTTTTACAGCTAAATGCATGATTATGTCCACTACGCAACGGCTTCATTCCCCCTTCGTAAATGTTGCGAAGTGGAGAAAATCAATTCAAAGTGGACCGTTGCATAGTGGACATTTTCATACATATGATTGTTATCCAGAAAACTCCATAGAAATTTTATCTGCTTGATACAACACTGAAGGCATAAGATGAGTTTAGGAGATGCTTGAACATTTTTTCCTATCGCTTTTTCCATTTGAATATGTCAATTGAATATTACATATTTTTCATAATTTTCAATTACAGCGTTGAAAAAATGCCTGTGATGCTTTACTGATAATTTTGTTAATTCATCTTATTGTTATCTAGTACTTATTTCCCTGCTTTTCCTAAAATACTTGAAGAAATGTCTTTACAAAACATTTTTTCTCGTTTTTAAGAGGAAACCGAAACGTTGCGAAGTGGACATTTAAGTGTACCCTGTTTACTTTTGATATCCTTTCTACACACTTTCGTTTATGTTTAAGATTGTATATTCTTAATTTAGTGTCTACTCATATTAAGTTATTAACAACTCTTATTAAATTACTGGCTCAAAGAAGTTTTTTTTTTTTCGTAGACAAATGAAGACTTTTTTTTTAAAATGTCCCATATACGACGTGTTTTGCACATTTAATTGGGCTATATAATACTAATATAACATATGAATTGTAATTGGTTATTAATGACACGTACAGAATAATAATATCACAAAAGGCTTTTATAACAATATTTCAAAATTTATCAATAGCTATCAGTTCATAAATTTGAAGTATTCAGAAATTCATGACACTTTAAAACATTTGGTTTATCATATAAGTTCCTTGGCAATTTTTGAAATAGCTTAGATGCAGCCTTCCAGGTAGACGGGATTGTCGAATTTCAGCCTGGTCTTCTACATTTATATATTTTTTTTGGAGTTTTTGTATCATATACATTTCTTTCAAGTATCCATCGCGAAATTTGGCAAGTAGAATTTTGTTGTAGTAATTCATTTTCTAGAATCATGGTGGTGTAAAAGCCGTACGGTGCTCTGAGATAGGGGTCCTGTACCCCTCCCCTTTCGCGCATCACTGTTTTAAATTTGTAAAATCACGTACCACGATAAGGAGGTTTTGGCTTTTTCGTATTGAAAAAAATCACTTATCATGCCCTTAAAGGAGTTTTTGTTTTATTCATTACGGGACTGTCCCAAATTTTAACTTTACATAAGCAATCACAGGTACATGAAATATATTTTAATAAACAAATATAACTTCTCAATCTGGTATTTTAGGATCAAATCAGAATATTTCTCTACATTTGGTCAAGGTTTTTAGGGCTCATAGGACAAAGTTTGTAATACCAATGATTTATTAATTACAGAATTATCAATAGACATGGTAAACTGATGAACAAGATATATTAGAACATGGGGATATCCACAATTTCAGGTAATCTACATGTATATCTCAATGTTCAAACAATAAACACTATGTGTTCATGATGGAAGTACACGATTGGGTAAGTACTGTTTTTTATGGTACTATTCATGAAGGGTTTTTGCCTGACATTTACGATTAGATACCTGACCTAGATGTTAAAGGACCTAAAAATCGCAAGTCAAGTAATATCTTTTTTCGATTTAATATATTATTGAATTGTGGTAGCATACACGACAAGCAATGTCTCTGAGGGATAGTCCCTTGCCCAAGGCAGTGCAAATCATATCTTTGCTATGGAGGAACAATTTAAGCAACAGCGAATACACACAATGAAGAATAACTTGTAGGAAAATTTTGTTTACGAAAGCTGTACGGATGAATATGGTCAATCTATAAATAGGACAATTGTCAGTCTAATGTTTATGGGTTTCAAAATAATTTGATTTGATCTTCCACGAAGAGACATAAGTTGTCGAAATACACATATGCAGATTCACAGCAACTTCTGTATTTTGTTATTGGCCGATGTCTCTGCTGGTGGACTGTTATTCCCCGAGGATATTCACCAACCCGGTAGCCAGAACTTCGGTACTGGCCGATTTTATGTAAAAACTTGCTTAATCTAAATTAAGGAACATTTTGTTAAAACTAAGGAGTATCTCCCTCTTGCATAGCTCTTCACTTAGGTGATTTTATCTTTTCTATTCAGATCGTTTTGGAAATTTGTTCTCTATCAGATTTTACAAATATTTCGGTTTATTGATTTCCAAATGATTTGATTTGATTTGATTTGAACTGAAGAGACATAAGTTGTCGAAATGCGCATATATTGTACGGTTGTTATATTTCGCGGGGTATTAATTTTCGCGCTATTCGCGTTTTGTCGATAAGCGCGAAAATTTATACCCGCGAAAATTTTATTGTCGACATGAATGTAAATGAGCATAAAGACTTTTACTAAAAATCCGCGAAAATAAAACCCCGCGAATAGAATAAAACCTTGAAAACCGCGAAAATTTCATACCGCGAATATAGAGCCCTTTTCAGTATGCAGAAAATAAATTCACAGTAACTTCGGTATTTTGTTATTTGTTATCACTGGGTCAATGCCTCTGCTGGTGGACTATTATTCCCTGAGGGTATTCACAAACCCAGTGGCCAGAACTGCTGTACTTACTCGAAAACCTATTTTATTTGAAAGCCCGCAAAATCTAAATTTAGGAAAATTTTGTTAAAACTAAGGAGTATTTCCCTCTTGCATAGCTCTATCCTTAATTGTCGAAATGTGCATATTCACAGTAACTTCCTTGTTTTTTAAATACATATAACTTATCAGTAAAGGTGTATACGTTTCATTAAGAAATAGTTCCGAAATTGCGAATATTTTTGTGTATTTTATTTTGAATTGGTGTTGCAATATTCCAGGTGTATAGTTTAAAGTCCTAAAAATTCATGTAGTGTCATTGAACTTCCTAAATCAGTCAGTCGATATTTAAACAGCCAATGAAAACACTTCAAACACGCTTACGTCAATGTCAGTCTTATGAAATACAGACACACATATAAAGAAATTTGGGTCAAGTTTTAATGAATGAACAATTTATAATGTGTTCTCGTGATGGGGTCAATTTAAGTTTATGCGATATGAGACGTATTTAAAATATGAAGACAAAGTTTCATTTCCCTTGCAAAAATCAAAAATAAGTTATTGTTAGAACATATCATTGGTATCGGATCAACCCTGAGATAAATAAAAGAAGTCATTTTATAAGTATTAAATGTTGAAATTTAAAATAAAAACAAAATTCAACATTTTTGCATGTTATGGTACTCTAACATGTCTAAGTAATAGATTAAACGTGAGTGATTAACAGCGACACATTTCAGATACAAAAATATGATAATGCGCCCTTACATGAGGGGGCGGACAGGGGGGTACCTTTCTCCCGTCTCCCTCCCCTTTCTCCTTTCTCCCTCCCCTTCCTCCTTTCTCCCTCCCCTTCTCTCCTTTCTCCCTTCCCTTCTCTCCTTTCTCCCTTTTTCCTCTCTCCTTTCTCCCTCCCCTTTTTTCTTTCCTTTCTCCTTTCTCCCTCCCCTTTTCTCCTTTCTCCCTCCCCCTTTCTCCCTGTCTCCCTTACCCCTGTACACCCCCTCTTACATGTGCCGACATTTTTTAACGAATAATTGAATTAATGAACCATGACAAAGACGATAAGTTATTTATTACTATTAAGAGATAGATCGATGTATGCTAAGTTCAGCTTTGCAGTCAGTTCCGCATCACTACCATTTAAACATTTGTTCCCTTGAACAAATACACGGGGTCTATCGTTTACGCATAAAAGTACCTAGGAAAACAGAAATTAATACCATTTTCGGAACGGATGAACAGTAACAGAATGAAAACTTCCGCTTCAGTCTGACTGAAGGTAGGAAAAACACTTCATGTTCATATTTATCAATGCTTATTTGAGATGAAGGTGGGTGCATTCTTTAGCAAAATGAATACAGTTTCATTGCTGATATTGCATATCTTCTTACATCGTGTAGATTTTTGTGCAAGTCGTTTCAATCAAGGTAAATGCATGTCGTCAAATTTTCTTTTTACTAGAAACACACCTTGTATCTGTAAAAATACTGATTCTAAATTGCCCAAATGATATCACCTGCTTAAACATTGAAATACAAATACCATACTTTACCATTAACGTATTCCATAATAATTACCAAAGTATGATTAAACGATTTCCTGCCCGGATGATTGAAGGACAAGCATGGCCTACGCGGAGAAATTAGTTTTGACTTATGCATGATAAGAATTTTTCTATAATTTGCTGTTTCCCACTTTGGCATGCAGAGAATTAAAGAATTGGGTCCGTCCCGTCTGTCAGTCTGTCCGGTTTTCATTCCACAAAAAATTGGTTTCGTGTCATAACGTCTGAACACTTTGAATGAATTTTATGAAACTAACCAGGTGTTGAAGACACTATAAATTTGGGTTTTAGAACATCAAAGTTCATGGTCTCACGGGCACGCAATAAAAAATATACAAGACGTTAGTTTCAGTGCACTACTTTATACCACTTTAATGCAATTTCATAAAAAACATGATTGTCTTTTGTCATTCTACTCAAGCGTAGAATTATAGTTTCTCAACTTTGAACGATATGATATAAAATTACAAAATAAATATGCTAATTAAGCGGAAGAGCTCTGTAGTGTTTGTGAAAAAGATCGCGATCAACCTAATTTCGATAACGTTCCGATGCAGGCCAACTGGAACGAGGATTTAGATTCCATCACATATGTAAGTGAATTGACAATTGGTAATGAAAATAAAGAAAACGCGTCTAACTTTATAGACTGAATTTCGTGCCAAAACCAGCGTAACAAATAGTGCATATTAAATATTCTTGTGTTTGTCTTGCTCCTGTCTTTTTTCGCTTCTCTCCGCTCTTCCTTCTCCTTTGATCCGTTCTGACTTTTGTTCCCTTTTCTCTCTTCTCCTTTTCTTTCCTCCTTTCTCCCACCCCTGTCTCTATTCTCCCAGTCCATGTCATTTCTCCCGCCCCTGTCTCTATCTCCCATCCTCTGTCATTTCCCCCTTTCTCCTGTCCCTTTTCATTTCTCCTTGATCGATATTTTTCTATAGTGCACATTTGATAATAAGATAGGATATGCACCATGTCTGTTCGTGCTGTTTACATGTGTATCTTTGGGTTTTTCTATAAAACCTGACTGATATAATTGGAAACTAACTTTAAAATAAGTTGTCTCGTTGAGGGCAATATTGCTGTTCCAATTACTGTCAGTTTATCATCTTAATCCAAACTGACACATGTTGACAATAATAACAGACTGATCGACAGGCATACAGTGAGGCTCAACTTGGCATTTTGCTACATGATTCACATGTAGAATTAAATACTTCAGCTTTCTTTGAGGCTGTAAATAAATGAGGAAGTAAAGTAAAACTTCTGTAAAACAATTTCAAAATTTCACAGAAACTGTGAGATTAATTTATTTGAAGAGAACCTAAAGTCTTATTGTAGTGTTATAACTTTTTTTATTCAAAGAAAACTAAAATATTTAGCCCAGTTCTTTAATTTCCCAATTTTGAACTTTCCCTTTCTTAGCAGCAATATACCTACCTCTACAGCCTATGGAGTATACATTTCACAGTTGATTCGTTACTTTCGAGCGTGTAGTTTGTACAGTGATTTTTTTTAACAGAGCAAAAACTGCTTATTCGGGGATTTGTTCAACCTGTGTTAATTTCATCCCTCAAGAAATCTATGGCCGTCACCATAACATCATTGAAAGATATGACGTGTCAGTATCCCAAATGAAAGTGGACATTGTCAGCTAGTTTCACGTCTTCCCGGATTGGACTTCCGACTTTGACATTTTCCCGGATTGAATCACTCACAATGTAACTGGTGCTGTTAACAGAGCAGGACATGCTTACCCTTCCGGAGCATCTGATGTCACTCAGTTTTACTGGAGTTCACACTGTGAGTGCTTTTGTTTTGAATGTTGTAATCTCTGTTTCTGTGCTTTGTATCTGTCTAACGTCATTGTTTTTCGTCTTATGTCATTATTTTCTGTGTTTTCGTTTTGGCCGTGTCTTTGGACTTCGATTTTTGTAAATTTCACTCCTTTGTTCCTTCGGGTGGACACGGTAAAAGGTGACTGAGAAAGAGAGGGGTGGGAGAAAGAAGACATGTGACAGAAACCGCTGTATCTACATATTTTTTGGATTTACCTATTGAATTTGACTAGTCATTTAGGTACTAAAATTTACGACAAAACGGACAATTGTACTTTCAAATTTATCAATTTCCCTAGCAAGGACAGTAAAATTTCAGCTTTTCCTGCGTATGTTTCACGGTTGATTTGTGACACGAGAGCTAGCACAAATTAAACAGACTTTCTCATTTTACATTGTTATCTCCGTGACCGCCTTATTAATCAAGACTTCAAAAAATTCCGTCTCATACAATCATTAAGAAGTTCTTTAATAGATATCAGTCCCTTGTAGAAAAATTTTAAAGTTTCGATCCGAACTCTGATTCAAGATTCGTTTTTTATTTAGTAATAGGATGATCATTTCTTTTAACTGTCTACTACCTTTCAATACCAATTGCTGTCGAGTTACTACCGGACACTACATCAATGGAAGGGGAGGTTTAGCAAGCCATAAAACTGGTTTAACCCGCCATTCCTATTGAAATGCCTGCACCAAGTCAGGACCATTGCGATCGACAATTTTTCCGATGGTTTTCATCCGATTTGTCTTTTTGTCTATGGGACTTCGGTTCTTGACAACTCTGTTAGGTAATTTTGTTATAACCGCCATTTCAAATAATCATATCATCTACTCTTTTTATAAATCGATACTTTTCCAAAGCCCTAAAACAATGAAGAAAGAAACAATGTTAAGGTAGATAGACACTGTTGCGCTGCGCAATTCAATCGCGCATCAGAAAAATGAAGAGTCGGATACGGGGAAGGTTTGTTTTTCGGGCCGGAACAGTAATGTGACGGCTTTTTTTTTGTGACGTCACAATTGAATGACAGATATGAAACGTCATATTTCGTTTACTTTACCGCGAATCAACTCCCTTTTCCCGAAAATAATGTTTAATCAGGAAACTTTGTAAAATATCTCCGTTAAAAGCATGGTGACCTACACATTTTTCTATTGTAACCAATAAATTACATCATAAACTATCTGTTCACAAAAATACATCAAATTCTCATGGTTGAAAAGTTCTTTTCTATTGAGCTAAAAATTGCTTTTCCATATTTTCCCCGTGCATTCTATGTAAATTTACGTGAAAAATAGCTAAAAGTGAGCCAACTTTGATCTCAATTCTAGAAAAAGAAAGCATGGTGACCCATAATTTTAATTACAGATTTCGGGTAAATAGGATTGGTTCTTCGATTGTGCTGACTTACAACAAAATCTCATGGATGTGAATATTAGTGTCTATCTACCTTAAATTAGAAAATTATGAACTTTCGGACAATTATAACTATAAATTACTCTATTAAACAAGGTAATGTATTTTCAATTCATTCAACAATTTTCATCCGCTCATATAATCTTGTTCTTATTTTTCTCCGGTTAAAATGTGTCGTAATGTACATAAATCGGCGATTAACGTTTGTCAAAGATATTTACGACGAATTCTTAGTTAAATTTTGCCTATTTATGTTGTTTAAAGCTATTTGCTCACAAAAAATATTACTTACATGACATGGATTGTGTCTTGATCGTCTTGCAAATTTCTTGTCTTCAGTGATATAAATGCACGAGCGACAATTGAAACAACTTTGCAGGAAAGGAAGCCAGTTATTTGATTAAATGTATTGTAGGCCATTTTATTCTTAACTTGAGCTAAAGAATGATCATATTTTTAAAGAATATATATTTCATTTTGCAGAGAAAATTATGCTTTTTCTTTGATAATATCACTATCATCCTGGCAAAAGTGTATTATCCCTTACATCCGAGTAAAGTAAATGCCTAGACGATAGACCCCGTGAAATAGAATAACCAACAGTAATTAAAAATAAAATATATAAAATAAATAAATCGATTAATAAAAGAATTGAACTGATAAAACCATCTAATGCATGTTACTTTGTGGGTAGACACCTTGACCCACATAAATACATGTCGTGTTTTATTTTAGGAGACCCATGTTAAAGAGCCAATGGAAAATGATCATACGATTATATTTACATCATATAGTTTACACCAAATCATAGTCTGCGTTCGATTTCAAATTTACACATACTGATTAAGCAAAACACAGGAGGAAACGGTGTTGAAGTTTTGAGTTTGATTTTTCTTCGGTAGTGCCACAGTGTTCTACCAGCAGAGTAAACTCCGTGAGGTAGCCGGCAATTTAGCAGCGAGCACCTCTTGACCCATCTTTCAAAATTACGCATTGTCTTTTTCTCTCCTTTCAAGTTTGTGGTCATGGAGTGAGTAGTCTGCATGCATTAGGTTTTTTTTATACTATAGGGAAACGGGACAGATCAAGGGGCAGGTTTGGGTACCTATTAACCGGTTTAACCCTACTGATGGCTTTTGCTAGTGCTGGTACCAAGTCCGCCGGTCCCGAGTTCGTATCGTTGTCTACGTTTGTCTTTTGTCTTATAATTGTTTTTCCTGTGCATTTCTCTGGCAGATTGTGGCCATTGTAGATGTTTACTGTTATCCATTTTTTTACATGACAAAAGGTTGACTTTAAACTCTCTGATTAACTAACAAAGCTAGAAACCAGAAAAAAATGAATCCATGTGGGTGTAGACGGAGCAAATGTGTATTTTGGGTTCAACTGACCCGAATTGTCAATCAGAGCTATGTGGGCCTTCGCTTAGCATCCGTTGTCCGCCTATGAGTTCACTTTTCATATTTTCAACATACCCTCTGATACTGCTGAAACAAATTCAACCAAACTATGCAGAAATGTGGTATTGAGGGTTATTTACAAAAATTGCTTACTCGTTTAAATCCGATAAAAAACTTGATGTCAGAGCAGAACATAGTTTAACATTGGATCCAAGCAAACATTAAACGTCATCAGCTGCTTTAATTACACTATTTAGGCAAATTCAACTAATCTGCATTGGAATGATTTTTGGAGATTTCTTTAAATGTGTGCTCATATCGTTCGAGTACGAAATAAAATCATGCTACCAGTGCGGAACAAAGTTGAACATTGGACCCTATTGGAAAATCATATTTGCTTTAGACTGACGGTTCGGTTCTCACTTACTTAACCTTACTTTCAACATCAAACTAAATTGTACATGTACTGGAATGATGTGTAAGAGGTCCTGACCCAAAAATAAAATCTAACAAAAAACATGGCCGACAGTGTTGAAGATTCTCCTTCAATATCATATTTTCATAATCTCAGGTTTTTGAAACTGTCTCTGACTTTCGGAGTTCTCTTGTTTTATTCATTATTATGCATTAGACAATTTTGCACACTGACCCCCACTTTTCTTTTCAAAATATGATAGTATACATCTTCAATAGTCTTCTGATAAAATTTGATGAAATTCTTGATATACCTTCATCGAATTTCAATGGTTGATACCTTAATGCAAAGTAAATGAAAAGTCTAGAGAAGTTCTGTTTCCCGCAAAAATTTTAGACGTTTAAATCTCAAAAACTACCACACGGACCTTTCAGTATTTTTGGCTTAAAATGATGTATGATCCATATTCTAATAAATAAGAATAATAATTTTAAATCCTTGATATAATGAACTTTAGGAGTGACCATCCAAAAATAATAATGCCCCCTTATGAGTTGTCATTGTTTTATAGTTACAACTTTCTAAAAAATGAAACATTCCTTAGCTGGTTTTGGCTATATATTTAGATCAAATTGGTTATTTGTTCTCTATCAGTTTTTAAACACCTTTGAGTTTATGTTCTTCCAAACGTTTAGATTTTATCTGCACTGAAGAGACATAAGTTGTCGAAATGCGCATATACAGAATTTAAATTCATAATAACTTCGGTATTTAGTCATTCCTTAAATTTCTCGCGTTGTTCTTCGCCTGGAATTAAATAGGTGGTTTGCATTGTATTTATATGTCAAAATTTTAAATTAGAACATGATTTCTGTTTTCCATTTTAATTTCAATTTTCAAAAAATCAACGTCCCATACGTGGACAGTAATATTCCAGTTTCCTCTGCTTAAGGAGTGTATGTTTCAATGTTTCAATGTTGATTCATTACGCGAGAGCTAGTCTTTACACATACTTTGTGTAATACATAATTATATTCGTTTCTTGCTAATGAATCAAGGCTTAATAAAAAGTCCGTTTCATACGATCATTAAAATAATTCTTTAATATGTTGTGAAAAAAAATTGAACTCTGATTCAAGATTCCCTTTTATTTACTTAATACTGGGATGATATTTTAACTCTCTACGACCTTTCAGTAGCAATTGATGTTTAGTTACTACTGTATTGGAAGGGGAGGTTTTGTGCGCTATAAAACTGGTTTAACAGATTATTTCGTTTGAAATTTCTGTTGCAATCAGGATCATTGCGTCGACAATTTTCCGGTGATTTCCTCCTGTTTTTTTTCCTGTTTGTCTCATTGACTTTGGCTCTTGATAATTCTGTTCAGTAATTTTGTTATTACCAACATTTTTTAAGTGAAACATACAATAAACTAAATATTTTTATCCACATTTCCCCTGGGTTGTTTAAGATTGAATATTTCGGTGACCGAAGAGTAAATGCTTTTCTCAGTACACCAAATAGGAAAAATGAAAGGATATGGAGTGAATGTACATGTGACAAAAACGCACACGATACATAGAAAACTCCAGTTTTTCACGGACATGGCTTTTATTCCTGTCTACATCTTGATGTCGACTGAGGGTCTTCAACTAGAGGTGAACAATATTCACCCCCTCAAGCGAGATCAAGAAGGCCCCTGGCGTGCACTTAAGCGGTATTCTTGACAAAAATTATATCAAGGTCACTCCCTTGCTCCCCACCCGCCATGGAGTGCCAACTTGGGCGATGCTGAGGGTTATCCAGCTGAAAGCACCAGGGTTACAAGAAGAGAATAAAAATGTTGTTCAACATCGATCGCAGCTAAAATATGTCATTGATGCAACAAATGTCGGGAGCGGTCAATGAGAAAAAAAGTAAAATCTTAAATATTTATAATTGTATGGCTTAAAAAGCATATTTTTGTTTTTAGTTACATATCGAGGTTATAAAAATATTGAAAAATCATGCAAATCTTCGTATCAAAATTTAATACTTGAGGCCATTTAAAACTTAAAAATAAGTATACGGGGCATTTTATATATAGATAAATATGTTAACGTTATTTTAACTCAGTTACCTGTTGTTAAGACATTATATATTCTTTTATTCACTTTATTTTATTTTTCTCTTCTCGTTTTTCATTGTGTTTATATTATTTATTTACAGAGAAATAAACACTTAGTGTATTACGCGTTTATGGTGCTTTGGCTTCACAGGTAAATATCTGGAACTTACCTATTTTTAGTTATTACTAATACTACCAAAGGTTACTACGTCAACGCAAGTATGACGATGCACTCGTTTGTATACTAGGTCTAACTATTTATGAATGGATAGCTTGAAGTCGTTTTTCATTGGTTCTTATGTCGGTCAAATAAAGATCAAGTCCTTGAATAATGAAAAAAATTAGCTGGTTTTGGCTATATATTTAGATCAAATTGGTTATTTGTTCTCTATCAGTTTTTAAACACATTTGAGTTTATGCTCTTCCAAACGTTTAGATTTTATCTGCACTGAAGAGACATAAGTTGTCGAAATGTGCATATGCAGAATTTAAATTCATAGTAACTTCGGTATTTAGTCATTCCTTAAATTTCTCGCGTTGTTCTGCGCCTGGAATAAATAGGTGGTTTGCATTGTATTTATATGTCAAAATTTTAAATAAGAACATGATTTCTATTTTCCAATTTAATTTCAGTCTTCAAAAAATCAACGTCCCATACATGGACAGTAATATTCCAGTTTCTTCTACTTAAGGAGTGTAAGTTTCAATGTTTCAATGTTGATTCATTACGCGAGAGCTATTCTTTACACATACTTTGTGTAATACATAATTATATTCGTTTCTGGCTAATGAATCAAGGCTTAATAAAAAGTCCGTTTCATACGATCATTAAAATAATTCTTTAATATGTTGTGAAAAAAAAAATTGAACTCTGATTCAAGATTCCCTTTTATTTACTTAATACTGGGATGATATTTTAACTCTCTACGACCTTTCAGTAGCAATTCCTGTTTAGTTACTACTGTATTGGAAGGGGAGGTTTTGTGCGCTATAAAACTGGTTTAACAGATTATTTCGTTTGAAATTTCTGTTGCAATCAGGATCATTGCGTCGACAATTTTCCGGTGATTTCCTCCTGTTTTTTTTGCTGTTTGTCTCATTGATTTTGGCTCTTGATAATTCTGTTCAGTAATTTTGTTATTACCAACATTTTTTAAGTGAAACATACAATAAACTAAATATTTGTATCCACATTTCCCCTGGGTTGTTTAAGATTGAATATTTCGGTGACCGAAGAGTAAATGCTTTTCCCAGTACACCAAATAGGAAAAATGAAAGGATATGGAGAGAATGTACATGTGACAAATACGCACACGATAGATAGAAAACTCCAGTTTATCACGGACATGGCTTTTATTCCTGTCTACATCTTGATGTCGCCTGAGGGTCTTCAGCTAGAGGTGAACAATATTCACCCCCTCAAGCGAGATCAAGAAGGCCCCTGGCGTGCACTTAAGCGGTATTCTTGACAAAAATTATATCAAGGTCACTCCCTTGCTCCCCACCCGCCATGGAGTGCCAACTTGGACGATGCTGAGGGTTATCCAGCTGAAAGCCCCAGGGTTACAAGAAGAGAATAAAAATGTTGTTCAACATCGATCGCAGCTAAAATATGTCATTGAAGCAACAAATGTCGGGAGCGGTCAATGAAAAAAAAATAAAATCGGGCAATTATTCCTACAGATATTTGTCATTAGGTAGCCCGACGAAAGACAAAAATAAGGACAAAACAACATCGATAGACATCACGGGGCACATCGAAATAGGTGTAGGCAAACCTTGCAGTGTAACTTTGGTTGAAAGGGAAAAAATAGTCGTGTGTACTGATTACAACATTTTAGTAAAAACAATGAAAATATTGAACAGCCAAATTAAAAAATAAATGATTTAGTAAACGTATGAGAAATTCTCACACGAACAAACACGCCATAACTGTAATATTATAAGAGCATACATCTCAACTCTCTACATGTAGTGACTCCCACACAGCGTAGGTTTCCTACCATTATGTAGTGAGTGCATTGACTGACGTATCTAAGTTTATACTTACTTTGTCAGACTTATAACCAAATAAAATATGTTACTGTTTCTCAGATGAGACAAAAATAGTGTTCATTCAAAATCTAGTTGTGTGAAAAGATGCTTTTGTGTAAGCATTAATATTTCATGCAATGTATAAAAATGCGACACACATTACTATCTCCAGAAATCAAACAAGTGGATATCCAAAAAAAGGACACTAAACAATATAAATTTGTATTCCCTGTATGAGTTTTATGATCCTTTGGCAGTAAGCGTCTGTACTCTGTTATTTTTTCCGGTTTTTTATTGGGTTTTGCCTGGGGGGTTGGCTTTGAATATATATTTAACGCAATTGTTTTTTAAATGTCCACTTGCTTTAGTAGGAAATCTTGCATACACTATATTATTTTTCTATGATATACCGTCTCCCCTAAATGNAAAAAAAAAAAAAAAAAAAACAAAAACAAACAAACAAAATTTACAATTATAACCTAATACAACTATTCCCGACTGCTACAGCATCACTCCCACCCTAAAAATATAACCTGCAATGAGGATAATACATCAGGTAATGTAAGAACACTGTCCTCAAGTGTGCACTTTACTGGGGTCATCGGTATTCGTTTTCGGGATTCCCCTATATTTTCTGTGCTCACGAGGGAGAACTACGCAGCAGGTTTGTTGCTTAAATATTTATAATTGTATGGCTTGCAAAGCATATTTTTGTTTTTAGTTACATATCGAGGTTATAAAAATATTGAAAAAACATGCAAATCTTCGTATCAAAATTTAATACTTGAGGCCATTTAAAACTTAAAAATAAGTATACGGGGCATTTTATATATAGATAAATATGTTTACGTTATTTTAACTCAGTTACTTGTTGTTAAGACATTATATATTCTTTTATTCACTTTATTTTATTTTTCTCTTCTCGTTTTTCATTTTGTTTATTTTATTTTTTACAGAGTAATAAACACTTAGTGTATTACGCGTTCATGGTGCTTTGGCTTCACAAGTAAAAATCTGGAACTTACCTATTTTTAGTTATTACTAATACTACCAAAGGTTACTACGTCAACGCAAGTATGACGATGCACTCGTTTGTATACTAGGTCCAACTGTTTATGAATGGATAGCTTGAAGTCGTTTTTCATTGGTTTTTATGTCGGTCAAATAAAGACAAAGTCCTTGAATAATTGAAAAAATAAATAAATAAAATAATACTTATAATACTGTACTGTTTTTATCGTGTTTTACATTCAATAAATCTGTAGTGCTAAACAAAGTGTTATTTTTTTTTTTTGCATTTGCTCTTTATCGACGGGAGTTGGCTCGTAGTCGCCTCGAAGCTATTTTGGAAACACCCACAATTCATAATTGAATGAATTAAAAAAATATTCAATCAACCATAAATGATTTAAAATTTTAGAGGAGCCAATATTGATTGTAAATAGTTGATTAATTCATTTCAACAGCCGGTAGTAATTCCGGCCAATTGCGGTTAATCTAATATTTCGATATTTTGTTGGCAAGACCTGTTCTGATTAAATGTGTTTTGTGTCTTTTCAACTGGTTGTTAAAATGTTGTTTTATGTGAATAAAATAACAAAATACCAAAGTTACTGTTAATTTAATTTCTGCAAATGCACATTAGGATAACTGATATTTCTTCAGTGCAGATCAAATCCAAACATTGGAAATGAATACACCGAAATATGTTTTAAAGCTAATAGAGAACAAATTACAAATAGGATCTAAATAGTAAAGCCAAAACAAGCTACGGACATAGCTATGCGATAGAGAGATACTTCTTAGTTAAAAAAAAGGTATGTTAAATTTAGATATTGCAAGTTTTCAAAGAAAATTGATGTCTTTTCAGACTAGCAACGAAGCACTAGCTACTGGGTTGGTGAATACCTTCGGGAACTAACAGTCCAGCAGCAGAGACATCGGTAATGAATAAAAAAATACCGATAAAGATAAATTGTTTGTTCAGTATCATAAAAAAAAAACGATTCAATAAATCTGTGCCCATCGTCAGTTTGTTACGTGTACATATTTTGTCAGCTTCTGTGTAAATCATCAAATGTGGACGTAAACAGAAAAAATATTGTGAACATTCATACACAATATATGATTATGTCATCTTTTTTATAAAGAAACTGCTAGTTATTAATATAGAAGCAAACAATGTATCTGTCACAACATCAAAGCATTTGATTGGCCAAGAAGGCCAGGGACACATTTATTGAATCGACCCTATAGCAATTGTTGTTTTCTCTTATGATTGTTTTACTTTGTGTTACCTGTTAAGGTACCTCGGGTGACTCAATGAAAACGAAAAATTAAAAGCACTGTTTGCTGTTACTGATTAATTGTGTTCACTTGTTCCATGGCTTTTTTCATTGATTTAAATTTCCTGTTAAATGTTTTGGAAAATTAAAGATTGGTAGCCTACTACTTTTACCTCTGTTGTCCCTTTCTATTATCTATTTCACCCGATTGGAAATCAGAACCTCGATGATGAAAAAACAGGGAAAAACTGCATGAAAGAAATCGGGAAAATAAAAAAGGACAATTGGATTTACAATCGATGTTTTGTTGATTGCAAGCAAACATACAAACAAACACATACCCAACAGCAAGCAAAAATAAAATAAAATAAAAAATAAAAAAACATAATAAAAACTCAGAAAACGATTGCAAGTTCTTTGCGAGCTTTGATCGTGATAGTTTGATTTCATTGTCTTTTCTGCAACCTTTTTCCAAATGTTAGCTTGGTTCTTAGAGCCTGAAAGTCATTTTCGGTCGGCCATGTTCAAAACATATGAAACTTTTTGAGGCATGATTCTTAGGGACTTTTACGACAAATAACGTTTTTGTAAGGCACCTTAGACCTTAGACGACCCCAATTTGTCTGTTATGCTGTACTGAACTTTTTTTCTTCTGATATTCTCTGTATCTTTAATTAATTTAGAGTTTGTTTTCAGCAAAAAAAAAAAAATTCTTTAATTCTACTTCAAAACCATTTTTTAGCCCTAGCTCCAAAACAAATGTTTTAATTATGTTGAACTAAATGTATCAAATAACTAAATACCGAGGTTACTGTGAATTTACTTTCTGCATATGCGCATTTCGACAACTTATGTCTCTTCAGTGCAGATAAAATCTAAACGTTTGGAAGACCATATACTCAAAGATATTTAAAAACTGATAGAGAACAAATAACCAATATGATCTAAACGTAAAGCCAAAATTACCTATGCACGAGGGAGATACTCCTTAGTTTTCAACAAAATTTACAAAAATTTAGATATTGTAAGGTTAAAAAAATAATCGGTGTTCGGGTCAGCACCGAGGTACTGACTACTGGGCTGGTGAATACCCTTGGGGACTAACAGTCCACCAGCAGTGGCATCGACCCAGTGGTAACAAATAACTAAATACCGAGGTTACTGTGAATTTACTTTCTGCATATGCGCATTTCGACAACTTATGTATTTTCAGTTCCAATGATGTAGACTTGACGGAACACCCATTTTTCTCCATTATATTTGGTCAGTTTTCTCTCACCGTTTTAAAGTTTTTACTATGAAAAGTCAAAATTGGGTATGACCTTGACCAGTGACCTAGATGGCCTTTTGCCTTGGGCTCAATTTGAATGTCTCTTCTTACTGCTTACTTTTTTATATGCTTTTGCTTAACCACCTGTAAGGGTTAAAAAAAATAAATTTATGGTTTTTTTCTAAAAAAATATTTTGGATCTGATTTTATGTGAAAAAAATATTTTGGCTGCCAAAATGATGAAAAAAAATTTTCTGAATGAGGCTTTCTGCCCAAAAAAATAATGTTAATTTTGAAAAAAAAATATTTTGTTGATACGCGTGCAAAAAATAAATAATTTGTTCTGTCAAGAAAAAAAAACCATACCCCCCCCCCCCCTTCAGGTTAAATGGTCGGTCCCTAAGTGGATTCGACCCACCTTTATGCAGACAAAATACATTAACGTTTTTTACAATTTGTTTTGCATATTTGTTTACCTTTCTGATAAATTCACTTACATATTATATTTTTTTGTTGTAGACGCCAATGGTTAATAAGACAGTGTTTGTCTTGTTTATTTTTCTATATGTTTATTCTGTAAATAATGTGGAATGTAAGAAGGTTTATTGTTCAGAGAAAAAGAATGAATTCTACTTGACCCTAGGAGACTTTTGTAAGAAATGCGACATGTGTAATCCTGGTTTTGGACAAGAACCATTTGAGGTAAAAAGAAAAAAGAAAAAAAATTGCGATTAATACCAGATTTTGTAATCAAATTTATCATTTATGAAGTGTTATTATACATCAGTATAAGAACATAACTACTAAAATTTCTAAAATTAAATTGCTATCCTTCACCTTTTCCAATCATGTAACTATTTACGTGTCATTAGTTTCTCAAAGTATTGACTGGCAATAGGAATATTTTCCCCAGACTTTTTCTTGCTTTACTATTCGACAGAATTTTATGATAATTCAGAGTGCTCTGACATCATTTTTCCAAGTGACAGCTCTAAACTAGCTAGGACATTACACTGAACAATATTTACTTTGCAGCAGAATAATTTTTACGATGAAAAGATGTAATTATTATGTATAAATTAGACTACAAAATTAAAACGAAATACAGGAAATGAGAGAATTATTATTAATTTTTGCCCTCGCAATTTTATTCTTATGTGAATAGAGGAACAAACAACAGACGTTTGATTTATCTAACGCAAACATTCCCAGCATATGATAAATCGCATGGCATCAGGTAACATTAGACGTTGAAACGTCAATATTGCATAACACTCGTTTTACACTTATAAGAATGGTACTTGAAACAGAAAACATGCATGAGGAATTAATTGTCGACATAATAACAGAGGTTTAAAGTCAATCGGTTCGAAAATTTGATGGTTTAGTAATAAGAAAATGTGGACATACTCACTATTTATGTCTGCAAACAAAAATGCCGAAAAATGACCTAAACCGGAACGGAAATTGTTCAGAAATTGAAAGGCACATCTTGGAACATAATGTTAATTCTTAAATACAAAAACTACATTTTGTTATTGTTTTTTTGCATGAAAGTAAAATATTATGTTTTGATAATATCTGTGTATCCTTTCTTTTGTAATATATATATATATGAAAAAGAAAGGAAACGGGGTAAATGTCAAGGAGACAACATCCCATATCCAAGTTAAAACGACCCAAAACAAAGCATCTAGGGGTCACCGTACGGTCTTCACCACAGTGAGGAATCTCACACCATATAGCAAGCCCTAAATGGCCTCAAAAGGTAAAAAAGTGAAAAAAATCAATGGAAACAAACCACATCCAATAACCCAAATATCAAGAAACTACAATTTTATAAGAAGACAAGGACAAGCCAATGACCAACAAATTCCTGACTTGGGACAGGCGCAAAAATTGCGGTGGGTTAAACACGTTTTCTTGGATCCAAACCCTCCCCCTATATATGGTGAATAGCTACAAAATAAATACACAAAATGACTCACAGTAAAAATCACACTAGAAAAAAGTCCAACTTATCAAGACGAGTACCCTTACAATGAAGTACATAAAACATGAAGACAATACACACAGGTACTGTCTGCACAAATCCTCGCAGTTACTGACAGCTAGCTAAGGACATAATTTCCGTTGACTATGATATCAAGCCTTCTTACATATGAAACTTCAATTGAAATACTTCTGAATATTTTTGGTATAACAACATCATCAATTATGAAAGAAGAACATGATATTGTGCTATGCCAAATACTGCCAATACGAAAAATTGTTTAAATTTAGTTATAGTGTAAAGTATTTAGGAGATGATCAATATTTTTGCCAACAACAACCAGAAGTAAAGATTTAACAACAATGCTGTATTTATATCCTTTATGAATAAGTTTGTTCAACGGATTAATAAGTCTGGAAGGACATTTTTTGAATTTATGCGCTTTGTAAATTTATGCAGTGGCCGTTTGATAAATTTGGGTAACATTTTTAAAACAATATAAGTGTATACCGAATGGCCGTAAGGGGGTAACTTTATTAGGTATACATATATATCCGCAGTGGTCACTTTAAAAACAAAGTACACATAATGAGATTTCGCACACAGGTTTCAAAATTTGAGGTGACGCTGGAGCATGGTGCAATGGGTTGTAAACGTTGTAAAATGTGTGATAAGGGTTCCTTCAACAAAAGGAGATCTTATGGAAAATGCAAACCTTGTCGAGACTGCAAAAGTAAAGGAAAGATGACAAAGAAGATTTGTACTCAGATCTCAAACACCAAATGTGGGAAAAAAATGTTAAAAGAAAACAGGCATACCACACCAAAGATAAGGTAAGCAAATTTCTTGTCGCCTTTATTTTCACGAAAAAAAAAATAAAGATCGAGTGATTGCTGTTTGATGCCAATTTCGGCAATATCACGGCATGTGATGTGTATCATTTTTTAGACGCTGGGATAGGCATTTTGTAAAGTTTAAATACTGAATTAGTCCCTTTTAAGGTCAGGAAATCGTATAAAAACAACAGAGTATGTTTGATTTGAATCCTGGGGAAAGTTGTGTAAATTATGGAATGGCAGATGGTTATTTCAACACTTACATGTGTGTCTCTGAAGAACATATACAAATCCGACATTTGAAAAACTAAAATCAACATATATGAAAATGATTATAGAGAATAAATACCACAAAAAGACTTAAAATAATACCAAAAAAGTTAAGAACAGAACCCTGGCCATTTCCTAAAATCAAGTGAAACATGTATTTCCCATCAAACCATTCATATATTTAGCTTTTTTTACTGTGCTGCTTTTCTAGACTGATTTTTCAAGACCAAAAGCAAAATGATGAGCCAGTTTAATCAATCAAATTTGAATAATCGGTAAGGAAGTACATGGGCCTCAAACACTTGACTTCGGTAAATAGAATCTGTCATGTACAATTTCTTCAACCGGCAGGAATGAGTTAAACCAAGCGGCATGGATAGTGTAACATCGACTTGAATTTCAAAGCGTTAAGTCGTTCTTCTTTTACACTCAATTCTATATGAAACACAAAATGTTTCAATCATTTCCTCGTTTTAGTAGGTAGAAAATAGAGCTTAAATAGTACCATTCAAATATTTTTCCCATGGTCTGGTCCTAATGGATAATTATTTGAAGGAAAAATAATATAATGGATCTTTCGAGGAAACAATCCCCTCTCCTGTCCATCTTACTTGGCCTAATGGAACCAAAATGGCAACAACTTTGACAAAGTGACAAAGTAGCACTCTTCAGAATCTTTAATTTATGAAACAAGAAACTGATACATTCAAAATGTTATCTGATGCAATACATTTGTTCTGTTAGAATTCCAATTGCCTACGGGAACAAATCTACAAGAATGACGGAGGATTCTTCTTCTCATCCATCCACTCATCCATTAGCCAATATAACAACTCAAACAACAGGTAGGATATGGATTTCATTAAGTCACGTTTAATTCATCAATAGGACCATAAAAATAAATCCAAGTCAGTAGATTTACATACAGTGTAAAAAGACGACATGAATTATTCCTTAAAACCTCTTTCAGTTACAAAAGCGGCTACAATATTCATTTACGTAACTTCCGGTCTAGAGCAATTTCTTCTAAATCCTCTTTAATGGACATATGTTATTCTGTTATTACCTTAACGTCATTTTTATTTTCAATAAGCAATATCAAATTAACACCCCTATTAAGATGGGTAATGTTTAACATGTTTAAGTAAAGGTAAATGTTAAAATATCAAAAACCATACCTCAAACATTATCCTGAACCGGGATAAAACATTATCCATTGTGACTTAAAATAAGAAATTTGTTAACAGTTTCTGAACGGGGCTAAACATTATCTAACCAGACTAAACCAATTATACCTAAGCTGTTTGCCGAAAACTCAGCTTAATATGGATGATCAAAGTCTCGAAACAGCAAACTACTCGTTCAATGACAACTGATATATTTTGACTTGGTATAATGCAGTGTGATGAAATCCAAACAATCATTGTATACTAGCTTTGTTTTCACACATTATATGATTTTTTTCTCTCTTTGTCTTAAAAGGTTTTCGACAAATAACATTTGACAGAAGTTAAACAGGTTTTCATAGTAAATTTAATAGTTGATGACATATCATGTTATTCATCATTACTATATTTTATAATACATAACAGCAATAGTTAAAGTGTATACAATGATTTAAATATGGTATCTTGTATAATTTCAGATTTTTTGAGATCCAACAAAACGAATATCGTTCTGTTGTCAATCTTCCTTGTATTAATCATTGCACTTCTTGCTGCTGCTTTTGCCTTGTACATCTGCGTCATAAAAGGTATGTAGTATTTTTATTTTATTCATAAGATCAAACACCTTAACGATTGCCTACGTCGGAATAAAGCAAAACATAGAGACGAACCTAAACAGAAAATAGAAATTAACTAATACTGTGCTATCTGTAGTTAGAGTTTATCACCGAACATTACTACATGTATATAACTAATATAAATACTCAAAGTCATTGATTTACAATTTTGCAACAGACCACACACATTCCATTGGTACACTATTTTCTGTTATTTTCTGTGATTTTTACTCGACTTAACGCTTTAAACGAAGAAATCAGGAATCCTTCCATGTTGCCTTTTCTATGATTTGTGGTGAGACGGCGAGTTTTCTAACTGTATATAATCAATTTCTGATTGTTTTTCCCTTTTTTCTGCGGAATTTTGCTTCTGTGCGTATCTATGAATACAATTTTTAAGGAACTCAAAAATATTATAAATTTCAATACTATATCATTTCATCATGGGGGATTGCAAAAAAGACAAACAAACAAACAAACGAACAAAATTGTCTTGTGATATATCAGATTGTGTCCAAAATGTCAGCATCAGTTCCAAGATTAGAAAAATTAATGTTCAGGGTGTCATTCCTCAGGTCTTTGATTTCGAGTCATCAATAAAATTTCATGATTTTGACAATTCTGTGAAAAAAACACAAAACAGAAATAACTTTAAGTAAAAAAACGAGCAGAGTAAACTATGCAGAGAGAGAGAGAGAGAGATCGTTGGCAATGTTTTGAATGGCAGAAAGGGGTATTAGCGTGAAGTGTGAGAATTCCATGAAGAATTAACAAGCTTTCAAGGATTTCTTAACGTGAAATCAAAAACCAACTAAGCGTGAAAAGTGATTTACTAGCTTATTTAAATGAAAAGGGGATCACTTCCGGGGTATATGATCTATAAGAATGCAAATGTATAACTCTAATTTTAATTGTTAGAATTTCTGTTCTGAAGATTATCCCACTTCAAATGATAGAAAAAGGGAAACGGGGAACGTGTCAAAGAGACAACGACCCAAAGGGGAGTAATAACAACCTAAACATGCTAAAGCAACCATAAGATCCTCAATGAATGGTGAGGAAACCCATCAATGAGTTTTAATTGATTTTTTTGCAGGAAAAATGAAGAGAAGGTATGTATATAGAAAATGAAAAAAATGATCCGTTTCGAATGAATGTTATATGCTTATTTTACAACAAGGAACAATAAAAAACGTACTAATATTTCGACGAGAAAACTCAATCATTTACAAAGAGAGACATATAAAAAAAGTTTAATAACTTCATCAATCTGCGTTCACCAGAGCAATGTTTTTTGGTAGTCAAATTGGCGATAGCGAAGATTCTTTATGGTCAATATCCTAGTATTATTATTTTTTATTCAGTATTTAAAATTGAATACAAAAACAGAAAAAACAGGCTTTTTACAAAAAAAAATGTATCAAACAGATGAGAGTGTTTTTCCTGTTTATATGTGAACATTTTTAAAAGCCACTCGTTCCAGTTATTGTTTTTTTTTCATTGCTGCTGTAGCTAAATAGCGTTCCACTATACGACCAAAAATTATTTTTAATAAGAACTTTTTAAGTTGATTAAAAGTAAATTTTCATGAGAAAATAATTTTGTTTTTTGTTGTGAAAGATAATACATTATAAATCAACTCCAAGACCTTTACGATACAAGACAAAAAGTTATTCGCCGCTAATTCTTTACATGCAGACTATGCCATAAAAGTATCTGCATTTTAGTTATGGCGGGTAAAACATGTAATTGGTCCAGGTGTATGTAAACTGTCCATTCTGTTCTTCTTTCTTTTTTAAGACTTAGTTCTTGTTTTCCTTAAATATACATCAGATAATAATTTTTCGTGGATAGTTTTAAATTTTGGAACCTCTATTAATCACAAAAATACCAACAATACTTTATAAGGAATTTTATGTTATTTTTAATTTAAGGGGTGAAAGTGTTCAGTCTGTTGAACTTGGATGTACCAGACGTGTTGATATCGATACCGATGGTGAGATTCAAGCTGTCAATGAACCCTTGTTTGGTGATTCAGAAGTAATGGAAAGTAAGATGTTAAAGAATATTATCTGAGAGTTAAAGGACACATTGGACAAAACCACAAAAATAAAGGAAGGACAAAACGCTTTAACAACGTACTGTAAATCGAAATTAGACTGAGGTGTTTTTTTTTTTTTTTTTTTTTTTTTTTTTTTTGTCTTTTTTATTTGGTACACTTGTCGTTTAGTCAAACAAAAAAGGCAATTAAAGGATTAATGGAAATACTGGAAATACTAATAGAGATGATAGCGCGGACCCAAATTTAAACCATTTGTGTGAACTGCTCCTATAAGACAAATTTGGTAGGGGAAACAACAATCTTAAGCTTTTTAAGGGGATGTTCTGTAACAAAAATTGGATACAGATTTCCTATAGCTGTCTAAAAGATTGTGATGTCAATCGAAAAACCTCAGCAAGGACGACTCGAGTTATGCGTAACATATTATGCTTCAGTAGCCTATTTTAAGAAACAGGGCATTATCGTGGAAGTCAGTGCATCGACCGGAGTCCCTTGAAAGAGTTTGGAGACATAAATTTTATTTACCGTAGAAAATGTAATGCTGCTACAAAGAAAGGGTCATTAAGTGAAAAAAAAATATCATCTTTATAAAGAAAGTTCAAATTGAAGGATTTTTGTAGCTTTTATCTATATTTTTAGAAGCCCTTCAATGAATTAAGCCTTATGAGAGTGGGGAAACAGATCGGTTTATAGAGGTGCACAGTTGTTGCCCATAGGAATTCCGATAGTCTCTTGGAAAATATTTTTCCTAACTGGATAAATATATTTTCGAACTTTAACATTTTAATCAGTTGTATACTTAATATGGATTTTAACAACCTGATAAAATTTAACTGATTTTTTTTTCTGCTCCTGATAAAATTATCTTGATTTTTATTCTGCTATTTCAGAGTGTCAGAGGAGATGCATAGCTTTATCAGATAAACAGATCATGATTGTTGCAAAACATATTGCAGCAAGGAAAGCTTATCGACCAATTGCATTGGACCTTAATGTTCCAGAAAACATTATAAGTATTATCGAAGAAGAAAATAAAGACGACTGTATAAGTACGGCATATAAATGTTTACAAAAATGGACCCAATTTTATCCAGAAAACGCCTATTTTTCGGATCTGTTGAGAGCGTTGGAAAATGTCGGCAGACGAGATTTGATTATTAGTTTCTGTATGAAATTCCAAGTAGAACTTAACAATGATTCTGGTTGATCTGAATGCGAGGCCAAAGGGAACATGTTGTGAATAAGCGTTCTACACTGACTTGTTAAACTCGGGTCGATAATTGGTCTTGTTCCTGGTATATTGCGAGCGGATGTAGACGCAGTCAAAGCATTGCTGTCATTTTCAATCGTCAAAGGAGACCAAACATTCGGCCTCACCTTTTGAACTGAACAGGCAACATCTCATGAACTTAGATCAACAACAATTTTCAAATCATTGATTGACTATTGTATAATTCCAACTTTGCAATACTTAAGCTATATCATGACGTAAAATGTTACTATTGTCAGGAAAAGAGATTAAAAGAATGTTTCAAATTAAAAATTAATGCATGCAGTCCTGCTCTAAATGCAAATTTCGAAATTGCAATGTAAAAATCTGATTTATATTACCTTGAGTAAATGCATAACAGCTGTTAACATCGGCTTTACCAAAGTCTATGAACTGCTAGCATTGAATTATTATGGAAACTCTGAGAATTAATAAAAAAAATCCTTACATTGTATTTTTTGAACTTGGTGAGACAGAATTAGTCAGATACTTTTCGACATATCGTATTCAAATTTATATCAGGTTTGTCTTTTTCTTAAATTCTTAAATTTACTTTTTTTTATTGAAAATAATACTTTTACGCTATCTCACCCAAGTGTTAAGACATGCAGTGAAAAAAAATAAGAATAATATCTTGTGTTTGTCAAAAGACCCTTTGATCTGATCTTTAGAAATATGCACCATATCTCTTAGATGCAAAATGGAGTTTGTTGTTCAAATACCAAATAACGAATTACCGAAGTTATTGTGAATTCCATTTCTGCATAGTTATGGCAACTTTGTCAATGTATGTCTTGTCAGTGCAGATCAGCTCGAAACATTTGGAATCCATTAACCTAAATATGTATAAAGATGAAAATAGTACAAATTATGATAGGTAATGTAAACAATTATGAAAATGAAAACAACATGAAGCAGCAACAAATAAAAAGGTTTATAAATGTAATTTCATAAACAGATAAAGACATTGTTCATACCTTTATCTTTATCACAGTTCAGATAGAGATTGGACTAACATTGTAAACATCTTGTAAACAACTTTTTATACTTTACATGTCCATGTAGTAAATAATATCGTAAGACATTATACTGGGCTTGGTGAATTATTTTATATTTACGTCTGAAAACCAGACCAACATTGTTAGATCTGCACATGGGTAGACTCGAATAGTTACTGATGAGACATCTATGCCAACACCATCTGCACTACGCCCAGTGCCCTAGACCACGCGGCTACCTAGGCTATATCAAACTATAGTTTTCGGTTATCGGGTGATACCTCCTCGTAGGTTTTATCTAGGGTTGCAATGCAGTACATGATGTATAGGTGCTCAATGCAGATCAGCTGTGTGTATAGCAGAGAGGTTTCAATGTATTTCGACAAGAAATGCCGCCAAAATGTGTAAATAGCCATTAAAAGGATACTAAAGTATAGTGAGTGAAATGCCAATAATTTACCAGTTGAATATTGATTCCTTTACCCTATACTTTTCGAATTAAATCATGAAAAAATTCATTCTCAATAAAAAGGGAGATATCTCGAGCCTCTCTTTTTAAGTTTGTAAATGTTTGAGTACGAACTAAGTAAAGTAGCTAATCCAGACGTTTGTTATTCCATTTTATAAAAAAATAATGTCAACTTACTATGTTTTCGTTTTTCGCCAAGAGGTTTCCATGCTGTAACTATGCTAGGAAGTTTTGATTAACAGGTCACGATTGGACTGATTCAAATAGGATTTTGTCATTTTTTTCAGTTTTAAATTTAATGCATCCGTGTTTTATATCTCAAACTACGGAGAGTTACTTCTTTCGTGTAAAGGGTAAATTCTAAATGTTTCTGATTTTCAATTTGATCCATAATTGAACAATCAAATAGTATGCTAGGATCAGCGCAATTTTTATTCGCTATGCAAAGTGCTTTCTATTACTCTAGGTCTTTTTTTTTGTGTAAATTCTTTCTAGGAACAGCGGTGACGAAATGGAAAAAGATACAGCGATATAATTTGACAGATTTGTGAAGCATAGGGAATAGTTGTGTGCATTTCCGCCTTTAACCACTCCGTTAATTGTGGAGGGAGTTATTTATAAATAACATCTGAAACGTTTGTAACATGGGCCCTTGATTATTATAGACATTTTACGTTAAAGAGCACATACTTAAATCTACTTCAAATGTATCCAGTAGTTTAAGGGGGGATAACTCTATTAGTGCCTCCAATCGGGTCCGATATTAAAACTATGTTCCCCGCTGGCAGCCATCTTTGAAATATTGCAGACTTGAAAACACTTTTTTTTTTTCGCGGGAGATCTCATAAAGACTATTCTGACAAAATTTGGTTCATTTGGCTCAGCAGTTTCAGAAGAGTAGATCTTTGAATGTGTTTTCCTATTGGGTCCAATGTTAAAACTATGATCCCTGCTGATGGCCATTTTAGATATACAGCGGACCTAAAATAGCATCTTGTCTGAAGGGGACATATCAGACTATGTTTGCCAGGTTTGGTTCTAACTTGGTCTGTAGTTTCAGTCGGGCAAGATCCTTGAATGTGTAATCCCCGAAGGTCCAACGTTTAACCCAAGTCTCGAGCTTGCTACCATGTTTGACATAGCGCCGAACTGAAAAAAACAGCTTATGTTTGCAGGTGACCGTCCAAGAATTTTTGTGGCCAAGCTTGGTTCCAATCGGCCCAGTAGATTCAGTGGAGAACATCTTTGAATGTGTTTTCCCGTAGTGTCCAATGGAAAACTATGTTCTCTGCTAGCGGCCATCTCGGATATGCGTAGACCTGAAAAACACCTTTTGCCAGGGACCACTAATGTGGCAAAGTTTTGTTTCAGTTGGCTTAGCAGTTTCAGAGAGGAATATCTTGGAATGTATTTTCCTATAGGGTTCAATGTTAAAATGATATTTTCGAATATTAGTAAACGAAATTCGAATACGTAAATGTATATTGAAAAATGAATGAATGTCAAAATGAGTATTTCGAATATGTAAATGAATATCGAAAAGTTGCAATTGTAAATGAATGTCAAAATGTTAGTTTCCGATTAAGTAAATAAAATTCGAATATTAAGTAAATGAATATCGAAAAAAAATGAAATTCGAATAAGTAAGTAAATATCGAAAATGTAACGCTTACGGATGTTTCATATTTGTCATACAACTGAGCTATATTCGGCTCGGTGAACCTTTTTAATCAGAACACCGAAAAGTTTTGATGAACTTGTCCATTACGCTGAGCTGGAATATAACGATCTAACAATGCTGAATGACTTGCGGACTAAACCTAACCTTTTTAACTTTTGGGAATTTCTCCAATCAGTAATATAATATAAGGTGCACAACTATGATTAACTTTAAATTTAGTTAGAATATTAATGGTAGTATAGAAAGAGCTCATGATTCACAAACTGGATAATTAAATAAGTTAATCTTGGTTCGGAGACTACTGAAAATCAGTGATTTCAAAAATTTATGTACAATTCAAAATTACTGTGACAAGAATATGGTACAATTTTGTTAGACGGTGTTTTATTTTAGATAATAGTATTGCACACAGCTCTAGATGACAACAAAGCAGGGGTTCAAATCAAGCCGTAGACCTTACTTAATTTTCCGATGCAAGCAGGTTTAAAAAGATGATTTTCATTACTGTTGGCATTCAGAATTATATATTCTACCCTTGCAGCTCACCTTACCAACCCATTATCATTCACTGTTTTATTTTATCTTATCTAGATTCCCAAACGAAGTTGAAAGACATTTGCTTTTTGTTGCATTTTTACTATCTCTTTCCTGTGTTCTTATTCCAATGACGTTGTCCTAAGCAGATCTCAGAGATCATAGGATATAGATTATTGATCAAGTGGAATGTTCATTGTAGCCCAAAATGTCTAAATGGGAAACTCATGGGGTTCATTGGAGATAAACATATGATCCAAAATGGGTAGGAGTTATTAAAGACACTGTCAATTCAATATGTTCATTAAGGATATAAATGGGATTAAAAACGGAAAAGAGTTACTAAAGAACCTTATGGGAAAATGATATTTTTAACTTTTTTCACTACTTCCTAAAGACTTTAATCACCAGTTGAAAATTAATCGCAGTAAGTTTGATACACATTTCACATCAGGTTCTAAAGCTCTGACAATTTCAGCATTACTTCCACTGTCATGAAAACCAAACAGCCCAATTTTGTGAAAAACGTATTTTATTCTGCAATTAACTACTATTTATAAACTTAATACTGAGGGGTTAACTTGTCCATTTTTTTTAATTTCTCGTTTGCTAATAGAGAATGATTACAAGCACCACAAAAGTGCCACAGCAATGCATGGAAATACTGATTCCAAAGCATTCATCGTTTCAGTCTTATACCTAAGGCAGAATTCTAAAAATAGATGATAACAGAGCTTAATTTTAGCCCTGTTTTGTGTGTTAGGTGTAAGACTGTTTTGTTGCTCCTGAAATGTTTTATTCCGCTGCGCCTTGATATTGGATTTCGAATGTAATGTATGGGTACTTTTAATGCACTGGTCGATAAATGACATTATTCTATTTTTTTTTTTTTTTTTTTTTTTTTT
>MJUU01041946.1:26270-50058 GCA_002080025.1 Modiolus philippinarum | reverse complement strand
CCCCCCCCTTTTTTTTATGACCCTGACCGATATTTTATTCACTCATTTTTATATTTTCTCTTACACGAATATTGCCTGCACGGCTAGACAGCATAGTTTAATGTGAATTCTTGTGTGTATTTCACTAAAACTGATACACAGAAGACAGCTAAAGTAGATTCAGACTTTTTAAGAGATCTCTTTAGCCCTTCTGCTCGAAGTTGTATGCGAAATCGGAATTTTTTGAATTTTTTCTATTTTGACTTAGAGATGTAAATACTTTATGAAATTGATATATAACTTGAAAAGGTGAATAAAATATCGTTTCATTATATTTAAGCTAATAGAAAGTATACCTTTGAACATTTAAGACTAACATAAATTGCAAGTTTATTACCACTTCCCACAAATATTCAAAACAATTGATTGCATTTTACTAAGCTTGAAAGACTTAAACATTGTACAAAAATCATGACATATCATTTTAAACTACCAAAATAAAACCGAGACTCCCATATATAACAAATTAGACCATGCAGGTGGTTAATGGGCAGTTAAATACGGCATATTCATGCAAAATTGGAATTTTCGGCTTATTTTTTTAAGGTTTTTACCATTTCACAAAAGGAAAGCAGAAATATCTCTGTTATAGTAAAACCTATGATTTTTTTTAAATTTTCAGTAGATATTTCATCATTTAAAATTGACACCCAAAAATATAAAACTGGTCTTTTTATGTGAAGAATATGTCTGAAATAGAGCAATATCAAGTTCAAAATTATACAAAATGTTACTTTATATGTTTTAATTTATATAGCTACAAAATAATTGGAACTGATCTTTTAAATTTGTCATTATAAGTGCAAAAAAAGAGAGAAAAATGATAACAGAAATATTGAAAAATCGGAGTTTTGGGATTCTGGAATTCAATTTTGTCTTGGCAAATAAATGACAAATATACATTTTTGCAAAAGAGTGGATCGATATGTACAACAATATAATTATCTTGTTTTTGAAGGTAAGTTAGAGCGATTTTAACTTTTCAGTCTATCGGAAACACTAAACGTAGTACCTCTAATAATTTCCTAAAAACTAGGTATTAAGCAATGTTTGTCTATAAATTGATATCAGTATTTCCATTGCTCAGGGAATCCACTAAATACTTGTTCTAATGAATCTTCATGCTTATATAAACAGACATTTAACGGTAATAACTAAATGAGACATCGCACTGGTTTAAGTATTTTAATCGTATTGAGTAAATGTTTGTTATTTTTTTTAACTTGAATATAATCCCCGAAATGGCATTTTGCCTACAAGTTTTTGTCGGGGTATGGTGGACATTTCTGTATTTAAAATCTCCTTGGTGGTTCTTGTGCATTTAAAAAGTGTATTAAGATGGTCTATGTCTTGCTGAGACCAACTCAATTGAAATTTTGAAGATATACTCTTCATGGTTGACAAATCCGACAATTCAACTTTGTATTTCAACTTTGTAATTCAACTTTGAATTTTGTAAAATTCTGAAATGCTGAAAAAAAACCTTTTTTCACGAAAATCGGACAACATATTCAACTTTACCCATATTTTGGCATTTAAATTAGATATTACGATATATCTAATTCATCTTTTGGAAATAAAGTGAAACATTAGTATGTTATGGTAGGGGTGAAAGTTTCATATTGAACCCTCCTTGTTTTTCTAAACAGTGTTTTAAGATAGTTTATGTATTGGTTGGAATAATAAATTGGTTTATCTGCAGATAAGTCCTCAATAATTGCAACATAGAACGATTTAACAGTGGATTTTGGACAAATCTGAAATGCTGAAAATTCTCATTTTTCATCAATTTCGGACAAAATATTGAGTTTAAGCCGACAAGGGGGATTAAATGAATTATGATAGATTTCATGCACCATATACAACGCAGATTTTGCGTGCTCTTGTTATTTTACTGAGAACATAGACAACAAATTTAAAATTTAAGGGAAATAAGTTTGGGTATTTAGAGTAACATTAAACACTCCTTGTTTTTCTTAGCTAGGTTTTTGGAAACTAATGTACCGCTTATAACAATCAATTGTTATACCTGCAGATACAAAATATCGTCAAGATTTGAAGTATATAACGATTTAACATTGAATTTGGAACAAATCTGAAATTTTGAAAATTCCCATTTTCAACAAAGCATGAAATATTTCATGCAACACTGTCAGATAAAACACACATTTTGCGTGAAGGGGACTTCCGAGCTCCGACTTCCGACTTCTTACTTCTTACTTCTAACTTCTTACTTCTTACTTCCGAATTTCGACTTCTTACTTCTTACTTCTAACTTCTTACTTCTTAGTTCGATGTTGCAATTCGGAAAGGTAATCTTTCCGAATTTGAACATCGACTTTGGCATTTACTTTGAACTAAAGGTTTCATAGTTTATGACTAATGGCGAAAGCAATAAAAATGAAAGACTGAATGGCGTTTAGCGTCCTACTTTCAGTATTTCAGCCAAAACCCAAGACGAGAACAGGTTTATAAAAACATGATTTATTTGGGAAAAGGAAAAACACTGGGAGGGGAGAATTCTGATTGCCACTGGTAAAGGAGTATTTAGGGGGAGTGAACCTTAAAACCGGATATCTTCAGACTACAGGACTGTTGCAAGGAATCTCAAACGTGAACGGTCTTGCATTTTATGTGTAATAAGCGATGTATTTTATTTGTATTATGCCTTCGACTTAGCATTAGCATACACCCGAAAAATTTGTTGAGTAATACTCTTTTACACCCCTTGAAGACGATTTAGATTGTATTGTAAAGCTCTTTTGATTTAGGTATCATAACAAAGTTAGAGTGGATGCTTTGGAACGTACACGCTTGCTGGATTTAAACACATATCCCTGTCAGACATCGTAGTGTTAAGTCAACTGCTGTAATCATGCCTTTAAATGAAACTACATTTATTTAGAATTAGCATGAACCGAAGTCCATAAACTCGGTCAGAGTCTTATTTGAAGATTCCTACTTCACTTTATCTTGAAGCACGTATTCATTAGAATTATATGTAATTAACAGTCAAACCTAGTATTTTTCGATTGTTTTGTTTTGTTTATTTTATTTATATTTTGTTTTCTTGGTTTGTTTTTGTTTTGTTTTTTGTTTTTGCTTTTAGTTTTTTTTTTTTTGGTATTTATCTTGACAGTTTCGTACTTCTAGGCATAAGGTATGTATAATTTTTCACATTCTCTATAAAATTTTCCCAATTCAGCCGTAAAATCCTTTCCATCCTGGAATGTAAAGACTTGCAATTATTCATAATGAAGGTATGAACAATACATTTTAATCATCACAGTTTGGTGCTCATTCCATGCTCTACATGCTGTCATAGATCTTCCAAATTCTTTCTCACTTCTTACTTCTAACTTCTTACTTCTTACTTCTCACTTCTATCTTCTGACTTCTGACTTCTAACTTCTTACTTCTTACTTCTAACTTCTTACTTCTTACCTCTAACTTCTTACTTCTAACTTCTTACTTCTTACTTCTTACTTCTAACTTCTTACTTCTTACTTCTGCCTGCTTACTTCTTACTTCTAACTTCTTACTTCTAACTTCTTACTTCTTACTTCCAAGTTGCAATCTGGACAGGCAAAGGGCATTCAACCCGGTATTTAATAATATCAATACTTTGATTATAAGTAAGACTCTTCATTATATTCATCCTAGCATAATAGACATGTTACAAAAGGTATTATGTTTACGAGTATGTCCACATCTATATCTAGAACGACCGATTTAAAGAGGGGTAATCTCAAAACATCTGTTGTACATCATATAATTCCTTTTTTAAATGTGCAGCTAACAAATGCATTGCACTTTCAGAATACAATAAATTGTGTTAGAAGCACTTTACCCATGCAGATTACACATTTTTCTTTCTTTAGTTAGACTAGATCAATACTTAACAGCGGGTATCTAAACTATAGACTCATGGCAATGTTTTTCTCAAGTTTATTTCGCATTTTAAAGTCCTTCAGATTAGGTAGAAAATAAATGTATTTTAATGACATGTAATTTGCTGCCCATTTATGCCACTATCCTTAACAAGAATCACACACTGAAGAATGAAACAGTTGTCTGATGTACGGTCGGCTCGAATAGTTAGTATTTCTGGTGATCCGTTAATCTTTTTATTTTAATTTTCACCCGTTACCAAATAAATTGTGTTATTGTGATAGTTTTAAATGGTATTTCTTGTTTGAAAGCTTGCTGCGACTCCGTCTTTTGTCAACCAACTTCTAGTAACTTAAACATACTTTCAATCATTTATATTGACCTGACACGACCATAAGCCAATTAATAATGAAAATCAATGTATAGTCCATGCAACATATGGAAACGACAATAAAAGAGTTGTTCCATTGCTTGATTTAATCATGTATTTGTAGAGATTATGTCTCATGAGCATTTACTCCTTACCCTTTCATTGTTAATATCTTTTTGAAAACTTTCTTAATTACATGTAATTTATATAATTCAATGAAAAATTTACTTGGTTGTAAATAAATATCCAAAAATTTAAGATAAAAATAATATATCAAGATATACTTTAAACGGATCCGAATTACACATGCACGAGAGCACTTGGTCAAATGTTAAATCTTCGACAGATCCATTAAGAAAAAAATATTATTCAATTAGTTTTAAAGGCAGAAGTGAAATATACGTTTTTTGGTAATTGTTTTTTTTAACCTTTTTCTGAATGAGGAAACACACAAGGCATGAAATGATAAGAATTAGGTAGTCGAATTCACAATGGAAATTAATGTGTCTTATACAAATTAATCGCCTTATGCCTATTTGTTATGGTTTTGCAGCTATATCTTTTAATCACATGTGCTTCGGGTTATTGACACCCCTAAACATGAATGAAATTCACAAATTATTCTATATATTGTAGTCGAATACACAATGGCTTCATACTAAATTTTTTGGATAAAAAAGATAGAGTCACCTAACATGGTTCAGCAATACTAGTACGTCTTTTTATTACGAGTCCGGGACAAGGGTTTGACTTTGGCAGAGACTGTGTAATATTGAAGAAAAAAATCAAAATCTATTCAATTAGGTCAACAATTCTAAATAAAAAAGACACCAGGTACGTCAATATTCCCGCAGCGAAAAAGGAAAGTACAAATAACTGAAATAAAGGAATGTCAAGAGTGTCGTCTTGTTTCGTTCTAGTGTGTAATTCAAAAATTCGAAAATTAAAATGCTGTTAAAGCAGGGAAATGCATTAAGTAATGAGATAGCGTGTGAAAATTGAAAATAAAATCTTTATCAAATAGTTGAACTTGGTTGACGGACATTTCGAATTGACTGAGAATTTAAATTTCCCGAAACGCATGAATTCTGCTTTTTATTTACTGAATTGATTATTTTGAGACTATCCCACTCTGTTTATTACACTTCAACAGATTCATCGGCATAAGCTTATTCATATACATCTTTCGTAACATGTAATAGGACTTTGCGAAAGCAAGAAAAATTGACCAACCGAAAAAACGGTGTCTAACGTCCAACTAGCGAAACATTTCAACTTTAATTCAAGACGAGAACAGATTTTTGAATGCAAAATCAATCTGGGAAAATGGAAAACGCTTGGGGGGGGGGGGTGGTAATTGTACAGAAAATTATGTTTCTATGGCAACGTTCCCTCTTAATCGTGGCAAGTGAGAGAGGAGGGCTTTTATTTAATAAGTGTGTTGATTTCTTTGCATGAATATGTTCCGCACAGGCGGCCATGTTTTTTGTCAGATTGGAACAAAATGTGCAATCCTTGTGCAAGCCTTGTACATTTGTAGAGGAACTTCCATATATCCATACGACATCATTCCAGTACAGTTTGGTTGAATTTGCTTCCATAAGTTCTGGTCAGACGACGAAAATGATCGTTTTCCAATAGGGTCCAATGTTAAACTATGTTCCTCGCTGGCAGGTATGTTTTGTGTTGGATCAGAAGGGAATGAGCAGTTTTTGTTAATCGCCTTCAATACCGATTATTCCTGTAAAGTTTGCTTGAACATGTTGAATTGTTTAATTGGTTTCAGAGGAGATGATCAAAATGTGAACAATTAACGGACGGACGGGTCAGGTGAGCTAAAAAAATATTATTAAAAACTCTTTTCCGGGATTATAGAGTTGGGGCCAATGCAAGCTGAACACGATTTTCTGTATCTACAATTTGTTATTGAAAATTGAATAAGTTTATATTTCTAAATGCAAACCTTTACCCACTATTTTTATTAGACACGATGCAAATAAAACACATCGCTTATTACATACAAAAATACAAGACCGTTCACGTTAAAGAATCCTGCAACAGCTCCGTAGTATGTAGGTTAACGGGTTGCGAGGCTGACTCCCCCTTCATCCTGATGTCTTGATCTTGGATTTTGGTTGAAATGTTGAAATTAGGACGTTAAACGCCATTCGATCCATCAATTCATTTTTATTGCTTTTGCAATTACTCATAAAATAGAGGAATAATATAATGAAACCTCAATCCGAACATTGACAATATTAATACCGAAGTCAGTGTTGCAATCCGGAAAGGCTACCTTTCCGGATTGCAACATCGAAGTAAGAAGTAAGAAGTAAGAAGTTAGAAGTAAGAAGTAAGAAGTTAGAAGTTAGAAGTAAGAAGTTAGAAGTAAGAAGTTAAAAGTAAGAAGCAAGATGTTAGAAATATTTTGAAAGATATACGACACTGAGTATGTAGAGCAGGGAATAAACACCCAACTCTCATCCTTAAAATTTATGGTGCATAACTTTACTTGCCTAGTATTCCAGGAGGGGTAGATTTTAATGCTGATTTGTGAAAAATTCTAAAACGAATGTGAGGTACTTTCAGTACTCTTCTCTAAAAGGATATTATCCATAAAACTTGGAACCTGCGTGTATCTAAATCAACTGAAAATGAATCTATGTGGTAAAGGTTAATGCACACCTTTACCCGTTATTTTTATTGGACATGATGAAAATAAAACAAATCGCTTATTACACACAAAAATGCACTACCGTTCACGTTAAGGAATCCTTGCAACAGTCCCGTACTATGTAGGTAACGGACTGCAAGGCTGACTCGCCCTCATCATTAATCTAATCACGTTGATAAATTTGTTCTCGTCTTGGATTTTGGCTGAAATGTTGAAATAAAGACGTTCAACGCCATTTGATCCAACAATCACTTTTTATTGCCTTTGCATATTAGTCATAAACTAGAGGGATAATATAATGAAACTTCAGTCCTAACATTGACAATATTAATACGGTGGTCAGCGTAGCCTTTCCGGATTGCAACATCGAAGTAACATCGAAGTGAGGAGTAAGAAGTTAGAAGTAAGAAGTAAGAAGTTAGAAGTAAGAAGTAAGAAGTTAGAAGTAAGAAGTAAGAAGTTAGAAGTAAGAAGTAAGAAGTTAGAAGTAAGAAGTTAGAAGTAAGAAGTTAGAAGTAAGAAGTTAGAAGTAAGAAGTACCAGAAGATGGACATATTTTGAAATATATTTACATAACAACATATGAAGCAGGGAATGAACTCCAATCTCTGACTTTGTGATAAACAATTGCAAGTCATAATATTCTAGAAGGGGGAAGATTTAAGGATGTATTGACACTGCTCTGAGTTAAAATCCAGCAAATGTGTATGTATCCATGCATCCATTTCCTTGATTTTCTTGACTGGGTGATAAAATTCCCCCTCCCCCAATCTTATCACTCTTACCTTGATGAACTTAGTTCCACCATTCAACCTTTATCGTCTCGAAGGGGTGTATAAAAAGAGGATGAACAAAAACCAAATCAATCTTTTCCGATTGCAAGAATTTATCTTCCAAGGATTATTGCAAAATTGAACACGATTTCCTATATATGTAGTTTTCTGTCAATTGAATTAGTTTATATTTCAAAATGCACACCCTAAACTGCTGTTATCTAAGACGTAAAAGGGGGTCTTGAAGGTTTCCGGGCTTTTTTTGCAGCGGGAATCGTGAAAGATATCACTTTATAATAGGCATGATGCGTGACTTCATAGAATTTTTAACGTGAAAGCCACAAATTTATAAGATTGATGACATGCACGATGGGTTCTTCAAGACCCAGATAATAAAAAAATACAAGACCTTTCACGCCCAAGAAGTAGGTACCAAAGGTAAGGCTAACCCCTGCCCCTCAACCCCTTTATTCAGTGGTATTCAAAATTAATCCCTTCCCAGCGTTTCCCAGATTGATTGTTATTGTCTTGAATTATAGTTCAATTATTGCAAGTAGAAGGTCTAACGCCATTTAAGCTATCAATCAATATTTATTGATTTCATGACAGGTCATAAACTATGAAACTTTCAGTCCTAACAAAACTGACAAAATTATATAACGAAGTCGATGTTGCAATCCGGAAAGGCTACTTTTCCGGATTGCAACATCGAAGTAAGAAGTAAGAAGTTAGAAGTAAGAAGTAAGAAGTAAGAAGTTAGAAGTAGGAAGTAAGAAGTTAGAAGTTAGAAGTAAGGAGTTAGAAGTAAGAAGTCGGAACTCGAAAGTCCCCTTCCGGCTTTCGTACTTACCTGTTGAAATCTTATTCTTCTTCTATCTATTTCCTACCCATCAAATTTTCATCGTGTACTATGTAACAACTGTAGATTTCCTACGAGGAGGCATGACTAAGTTACCGAAAGCTATATTCTTTATATAGCCTAGGTGGCCTAGTGGTGTACGGTGCCGGACATAGTGCAGGCTGTTTTGCCATAGATGACAGCAATGCAGGACTTCAAATCCAGCCGTAGATCTTGCTTGATTTTCCAATGTTAACAGGTTTAAAAAGATGATTTCATCACTGTTTGCATTCGGAATCATATATTTTACCTTTGCAGCTCATCTCACCAACACAGTTTAATTCATATTATATAGAGATGCGTGCAACACTTTAATCTATATACCTTATGTATCTTACCTGTTGCAACCTTGTCCTTCTATCTATTTCCTACCCATCAAATGTTCAACGTGTACTATGTTACAACTGTAGATTTCCTACGAGGTGGAATGACTAGGTTACCGTAAGCTATATTTTTTTATAGCCCAGGTGGCCTAGTGGTCTAGGGCGCTGGACATAGTGCAGGCGATGTTGCCATAGATGACAACACAGCAGGGGTTAAAATCCAGCCGCTGACCTTGCAGAATTTTCCAATGTTAACAGGTTTATAAAGATGATTTTCAACACTGTTTGCATTCGGAATCATATATATTCTTCCTTTTCAGCTCATCTCACCAACACAGTATCATTCATATTATATGGAGCTGCGTGCAAGACTATTATCTATATATCACGTTATTTTTGTGTAGCATACACAAATAATTAAGAATTTAAGGGAAATATTGTTGGGGGTAGGGTAAGATTTTCGGTAGTTAGTGTCATATGAAACACTCTATTTTTCTAAACAATGTTTTAAGGCATCGCTTAACACAATGTTTCAGATAAATCCTCCAGATTTGACATAGATAACCCATTAAAAGGATTTATTTTTAAAAATTTGAACACATTTGAAATGTTGAAAATTCCCATTTTTCTTCAATTTGGACAATTCAAACCGGTGCTAGGGGCCGTCTTGAACTTGCTATGAGGTATGAGTAAGGCTCATTGTTGACGGCCTCATGATAACTTCAAGATGAAGAGCAACAATAAAAGCTTTGTTCCATTGCTGTGTTTAACCATGTATTTGTAGAGATTTTGTCTCATTTGCATTTACTCCATATCCCTTCATTGTTAAAATATTGAGTTTAAGTAAAAAGCTCTCTGTTAAAATACTACATTATAATATATGTTTGGCAACATTGTCATATAAAACGCACATTTTGCATGTTCTGGTTATTTTTTACTTTATGTCTTGTTTCTTGTGATTATAGACAAAAATGACAATTTTAGTTAGAGTAGATTTGTTGGGGTAATAATAAGTTTAATGGATGTAGGAAGTTTATCTCATAATAATTGCTTAAATTTTTACTAGTTGTAAAGAATATACTATGTGTTTTCATTTAATAACCACTTTTTAGGAATTTGAACTACTCATAGATACAATGAGGCAAAAGAAGGACAAAACTGTGTCGAAAACGAAAATATTCAAAGATCTCTTTCATTTGACTATTTAAAGGTGATAGTTTTGTCATTCAAAACACACTAAAATCATGTTAACATGATATCTTTTTAAGAAAAAATATCTTAAGACTAAAAACTATTGCACGAATTATAAAATGAAAAGAATACTTGGTTCTATAGACCATTGAAGTAACACAATTTCGCAAATAAAATCTGAAAAAGTCATTATTATATACAGGTGTAGGGGTAAGTTTTTTTTTTTTAATTTTCATTACGTATTGTAATGGCACTTATTTGGGATATTTGTAAAGCGTATAATATGGGATATCATTTTATTTCACTTTTCATAACTGAGAGGTACCAATCAACAATTCAAAGCAATTGAAACAAAATATTATTTGACGAGGGGATGTTAGCAGACTTAAAACATGTGGATGGGTTCATAAGTGGGGGTGCACGGCAATTACATGGGTTATTCCAGGCCATGGACTTCCTATTGACGAAGTGGAATAAGTTGAAGTTAAGATGGAAAATCTCCATAGTGCAAATATCTGACCTTTGCTGGGCCACGTTTTCTCCCCCTCCCACATAAACAATTCAACACTAAAAGTATCATATTGTCTATCAATGAATGTTGCAACGTTAGTGGAAGATCGAAATAACGAAGGCTATTCAAAAATCAAAGTCAAGTGAGAACACAGAATCCTTTTCAACAATCCAACACTAATTATGGGTTTCGACAGTATTGTATATTATACAATTATGATTAAACGATGCTTTAATACAGCACTCTAATCTTCATTATATTAATATATTAGTTATTAAAAATTGAGTTGATAAGGATCATTGTTTTTCTTAATCAGAGATTGTCTGTCGGATTAAGAAAATTATGGAAGGGTAGAAAAACATAACACATTTCTTTAGTTTTGTCAGCAAGATATATTTCCTGCTAAAACATGGTAAGAAATCACAAAATAAAACATTTGCACAAGAGAAGGTCTGCAATTAGGTTTTCTCCAGACGACCAACTGTTGCAAGTATGTCCATGGGCTTGAATAATCCATGTGCACCCCCACTCCCGACCCACTCATTTTGCTAAGTCTCCATTCATCCCCTCTTCAGAATAAAACCTGTTAACACGAGCAAAACCTGCACGCACTGGTGGAATTGGAACAATTTGTAGACCCACCTACCGACATTTTGGAAAATTTCGTTTTTCGTTCAAGTTTTTTTTCTTTCATTTGCTTCAAAATGTTGACCAAATGCTTCTCAGTTATAAAAACGAGGTATCAAATGATTGTTTATTGTATGAGCTTCACAAAGAACTCATTTTTTTTTACAATTTCTATGCCAAATACGTTACATATCGCAATTAAACGTACCCCTACCTCAATGAATATTTACGAAACATCTGATATTTTCATTGAAATTCGTAATTTTTATGGTATAGAGAACCCGAAGTGCATCTCAATTTCCGATTCTGAAAATAATTTTTGCTTTTGCATTTTATTTTCTTCAATACAAACATGTTAAGACGATGTTTACATATTTAAAATGACCAAAATTTCATTTTCAAATATACCAAATACATGGATCTTTGGTTATTTTCGTTTCTGACTTCCTTTTGCCTAATATAATTTTGAGTAAACAAATATCATTTAAAATATGTTTTGAATGAAAGCTTATTATATTTGCTTTACAACCATTACAAATATTTTTGTTTTGTTTTTAGGTAATATAAACATCATGCATACATTTAACTTACCTCTACCCAAACAAATGTACTCTAAAATTGACAATTTTTTGTCTATGTTTGCAAAAAAAAAAAAAAAAAAAAAAAAACTCGAACACGCAAAAAAGTATGTTTTGTATAACAATGTTGCATCAATTACATCATGATTTGTTACTTTAACACACAGTCGTCGACTTAAACTCAATATTTCTACCAAAATTGGTGCAAAATGGGAATTTTAACATTTCAGATTTGTCCACATTTCTCTGGTGAATCGCAGTATATATCATATATATAGAATACTGTGAAAGTACTTTTATACGTGGACATCAATTTTAGTGGTTTTCATAAATATCACTATTTCGTGGGTGCTTCAATTTGTGGTTATGAATTCTTATCATTGAAGCTGTAGGGAAAAGGTAAATATCGTTTGGGACTTAATTTCGTGGGTTAACCGAAAAACGAAATCCACGAAAATTGAAATCAATACATCGGCAAACGAATACCGAAGCAAGAAAAGGAAAGGGGAAATTCTAAAATCATAAATCCAACATCATGGCAACTCACAGCAACAAGAATTGAGACAGTATGACAAAGACATAACAAATAAACAAAAATGAACAAGAACGCCACAAAACTAAAGCAGTAGCAGTGTGAACCCCTATAAAAACTGAGGTATCAAACGAGCAATAGTTTTTTTACAGTATATCTGCAGATATGCTGATTAATTGTTTTAAACGATACACTAGTTGTCTTAAGGGGGTAGACCTTGGGTAGGAGAAGACAACTCTGTTTTTCAATTTTTTATTACTTACCCAAACAAATAGAATCGTTACAAAAGGTATGATTAAAATTAAAAAATTGTATTTTTTTTTCAACACAGCAAACAAATATTCATTTTGTCATGAAAACCAATGCTCAACATCTATTTATTTATAATGAGTGCATTTTACTCTCCATTATTGCAATGCTGTCCAAAGATAATGAAAATATGTAAAAGTCAGATTTCTTCCAAGGGAGGTAATTTATTTCACAGATTCGGCAATTTTATTGATTTTTACCCACTTTATTCTAAATTAAGAAGAAATTTGACGGTAGAATTTTCTAAAATTTTAATATATCTTACATAAACTAGTTTTCTTTCTATTCTCAGTTTTTGGTGAAAATTAAACGACAGAATTTTTTATAAGAAGTCTTTAAAAGTGATCAAAATTAAGTAAAAAATTAATCTTATACTGTTCAGAACACCCGTGAATTTCAGTTTAATGTAGTTAAATTTACTATGATTATTCATGCTTACTTTCACACATGTCTAAACTACAGAAATTTTCATTTGAAATAATTTTAAATAAAGCACAAATTTAATTAGAGCCAATTTTATACACCATAATCAAGTCCTGAACGGACCAACTAATTTGAGGAAACAGAGTATCTTTGATTACCACTAGACATTAAACGGGACGGTAAAAATTGTAAAAATTGCTTAAAGTCAACATGAACATGTGTAGTTTAAATACTGAAAATATTTAAAAAATTAAACGAGTGGAAAAATTTGGGCTTCCCCAGGTCTACCCCCTTAAAACATTATTTAGAAAAAAACAAGTAGTGTATAATGTGACGCTAAATAGCAAAAATCTTAACCCCTACCCCAACAAATTTTCCCCAAAATGGTCATTTTTTATCTATGTTGGTAAAAAATAACCACCACACGCGTTGCTTATAACAAATATGCATGAATTCTATCATGATTTGGTATTTTAAATCCTACTTGTCAGCGTAAACTCAATATTTTGTCCAAAACTGATGAAAAATGGGAATTTTTATTATTTCAGATTTGTCCAAAATTGACTTTTAAATTGCTATATGTGGCAAATCTGGAGGATTTATTTTCAGATATGCCAATTAATTATTTTAACCGATGTAAAAGTTATCTTAAGACACTGCTTAGAAAAAGAATAACAGTGTTCAATGTGACTCTAAATAACGAAAATCTTACCCCTACACACACAAAAATAAACTTTACAATCCCAAAAATATGTCTGTCTTTACATACATATGAACAAGGCATACTAATGTTTTACTTTCTTTGCAAAAGATGCGTTTGATAAATCTTAATATGTAATTTTAATTCCAAAATATGAGTATAATGTTGAATAACTGGCCATAAACCACGCGCGTGATCTTATTTGCGATGTATTTGAGTCTCTGTGTACTTTTGGGGTGGTGCACGGAAAGTTTTTCCTGCCCATGGACAAAATTACACAGAAGCTAAGTTGATCTGCACACATTGGCGGACTTAAAGACAACATCGGCAAGCGAATAGCAAAGCAAAATGGGGAAAGATTGAAATTCTATAATTAAAAAACATGACAATTCATATTGAACACGAATGGAGACAACCTTACAAAGACAAAACGAATGGCCTAGAAATAACAAAGACATCACAGAACTTAACAATGGCAGAGTGAGCTCCTTGCAAAAAGTATCACCAGGTGCTCCAGAAGTGTTATCTGATCTGCTGAACGCGTGGTATTCATCAAGCTGCCAATAAAAAGTCCGGTTTTGTCATACTCTTTTTTTGCCATTTCGGAAATGAAGGATCTACTCCAAAATGTCTATTTGTATTTGTTAATTAGAGATACTGAAACGATCTGTCGAAAATAACCTTGGTTTATAAGTTTCTTGAGAAATAATTTTGGTTTTTGTTCGCAAGATAGCTGTACAAACTACAGGCATGACAAAAATTTATGAGGTGTGAAAGGCAGACGCCTTGTGCTAGGAATGTTGGAATATTATTACCCAAAACGGGAATTTCACAATTTCTCAATATAAGCTGTCATTACATATTTAAGCTGTCACCATATTACACTGTACACAAAAGCCGGGCAACTGATGAGGGTTGGCAAACCCGAAATATGGAGCAAATGTATAGTTTTAATAAATCGATATGTTACATGTAGCATACAAATTACGCTACAATTTTATCATATATAACATAGATAAAATGCTTTAACTTAATTTTATGTAGATTATCAGTCTATAAATTATCAAACAAACATCTATCAAATTATTAAATAATACACCATAAAATCAGAATACTACGGTAAGCATCAATTACTACGAAACCCAAAAATATGAATTATAATAGCCACACATATAGGACATAAATTATGACAGCAAAAAATAAATATTTATTAAAAGTAGTCAGTATTGTGGTGTACGGGCTTTAATTTTTTCATTTTGAAAAAAGTTAGGACACCAAAAATTCACATTAAATGTATAGTTGATCAGGCCTTTAGTCCATATTACTGTTCCATTTCGTATCCGGACTGCAATTTTTCTGGTCGTTTGATGTACGTTTGGGTATTTTACATGACATAACAGTCTGCTCTTTGAACTGTATTGGCCTAGCTTTTTGAACCTGACTCGTTTCGGCATAAAGTTTTGACTGGATGTTTCTTTCCTGCTTTTGATTTCATTTTAATTGACGTTTTCATGTGTGAAGAAGATACTGTTTTCGAACGTTGCTCAATTGCTTGGATTTACCATGCATTTGTAGAGACTTTGTGTCATTTGCATTTACTCCATAGCCTTCCATTTTTTATTCAGAGGCACCTGATGATACCTCCATTTTTGTGGAGGTTCACGCTGCTAGGGCTTAAGTATTGTTGCGTTTCTAGTCTTTTTTTTCATTTCTTTGGTCTTTGTCACGTTGTTCCCATTTGTGTTAATCTAATTTGCCTAGGTTTTGGACTTAAGAATTTTCTTTTTTACCTTTTTGCTTCGGTATTCGTATGCCAATATGTTCATTATAAAGAAATCTTTACATATCACTGGGTTTCAGTTAGTGACAAAGGCATACGACTCAAATGTTTGACATTATCTGGTAAATGGAATTCACCAAATATGTTAAGACCTTAATATCAAGACTAAAGAGCAGAATCGCTTTGATTGTAAGACACTTTTCAGTGTCAATTTCAGCATCATTGCAATTCAATGCAAATTATGGTTGAAATTTCCGCTCCAAGCATCCTCACGCATAAAATGTAAGACTCTTTTGAAAATATTGCCAAAACTATATCATGATTGAAAAACATTACGCTTTAATGCAACAAACTCATACAAAACTATATCAGTAGAGAGTAGCGTCTCAATGTTTTTTTGAAAATATTTGTCTGTTAGATTTTCCATATTATGACCTGAATTCAGAGGCAGGGCATTTCCCCTGTCCACCAGACGAAGACGTGCTGAGAGGCTATGTAGACGGAGCCTCTGAAAACCGTTTCTGGTGACAGTCGGGATTCTCTTTTACTAGTGATAAAGAGCCAACATTTGTAAAGTGTCTTGATACATTTCACTTTATTGTACCCATAAAATGAAAATCTGCTTATTCAAATGACGACATATCTATCAGACAGGAATGATTTTCAGAATTTTGTCAAGATTCATCTCACATCAGTATTTCGAAAAGATAGCCAAATCCCCCGAAGAATGCAGGATAGACTTTTTTTGTTAGGCTTTACGGATGATCGTTGAACCTCCATTGGACAAAAAGGTCATATGTTTTTGGGGCATACACCCTTGTCATTGACAGTAATAAAACAGTGATAAGGAAACCGGTTCCATTATTATGAAAACATCAATTGAAATAGCATCAAACACAGGACAAAATACCCAGCCCTTACTTTTGACCAACGGTGTAATTTAATGGCCAGTTAGGTAAAGTTAGCTAGGTCAGGTCAATTGAGACAGATTAGAACTACTATGGATCAAATTTTGAGAGGTAGTAAATTCAGCCAAGCTGTCCGAGGCTTTACAGATGCCTATGGAGCTCTTTTCCCTCTATGGTTTACCATTTTCAATTGGTTTTATGACAGTGTTAGTCATGGGAAATTGTCCGTAGTTTCTTACAAAGTTTTGGAATCATTCAAAAAAGTTGTAATTGAAAAAGCAATGATGTGACCTAAGATTCAAGGTGCAAGGCCAAAAGATCCTCAAAATAAAGGTTCATCAAGAAACTGCCATATATTTGAAATACCAAAACCTACATCAGACAGGCAGGCTGACGCGCAAACGGACGGCAACTTTGACGAAAGGACTTACATATTTGAGTTGTCAATTTGTCGTGACTCTTCGGACTATAATTGTTAGTGTTTCCAAATATTATGAGACTACTGATAAATAAAGAAGTCCTTACGGTTTTTGTGATTAGTTCTATGGTAAAATTTTGTGTCTCCTCCAATCCGATTTTCAACGTTTTTACCCCCAAATCCGTCGTGGAAATCTATGTTACCCTGTTAAAAGGCATTTGGATCACCTTTTTTAGAACTGAGATAAGTGGATTTTGATCGCTGTTTAGATCGTATTATAGGAGATTAAATGCATTAAAACTATTTATAAGTCATGTTAGAAATTTTCGTCATTCGATAGAATCTTAACCCCAGATGTTTATACATATAACATTCGAACACAAAAATTTCATAATCGGTGTTTGACGGCCAGGTTAATCTGAAAGTACTGATTCAGCTCCTTGCAACGATGTAGTTGTATAAATACATTCCATTCCGTCTGCAGGCAAGAACAAAATACAATTTGCATGAACTCACGTCAATATCAATTTTTATATTAATTATCATATTTTAGATCATAGATCAAAAGATCATTACAATAACAATGAATAGCTTCATTTAACATAAGACATTGATAAGACTGTGACAAAATGATTTCAATGAGACATTTATATTTTTGTATATTGATCATATAGTTTTTTTTTCCTGGAAAGATTATAAGGTCTGTGGCTATAAAACCTTAAGTATTATAAAATGAAATATTACTAAGTGTACAATAATATTTGTGAATATGCAATATCTTTTCCCAGTAATAATAATTTGTCTATGTAAACCAAATTAGTTTGTGACTTTTGAACAGGCTAATAAGAATGGGCTGTGTACTTGTAAATTCCATTCCGCTCTTGCTGTACAAAAAGCAGGTTCGGCATCCCGGATATTTGTCATCGAAGTATACGTAGTAGCAATGACGATCTTGTAGGCAGGCAATAGCACATTGTAACAATGTACATCGCAACACTGAGGCAATCTGCTTTGGAGTTATTGACTCGTTCTTGTAGGTCAGATACAAATTATTGGAGGGTCTTGTGTCTAAGAAGTGAAAAAATATATATGTTAAAACGGAGGAGTTAAACGTAAAAAATTAAACATACTACATTATTTAAACAAATAAGTAAAACATAATTAGATAATCGATGTTCTTCCGATTATGCGATGAGGGTTACGTCAGAAAAGGCATAAATTACATTATACCTAATTTCCTGTGAATTTAGTCCTGCATATGCGCATGTCGACAACTTATGTTTCTTTGGTGCAGATCAAATGAAACGATTTGGAAATTAATGAACCGAAATATGTGTACAGGCTGATAGAGAATAAATTACCAATAAGATCTTAGTAGGAAAGCCAAAATGATTTTTTTTCTTACAATAAAAACGGGGAAAAAATTATGGTACATTGTTTAAAAAATGATTTATTCAAAAGACTATTCCCTGATATAAGCAGTACGTTTGTTGATCACTTTACTAAGTGGTATTGCTAGAAATTTTGCTTTTTCGTGTTTCTGTAAATGGAATAAATCATTTTTCATTTACATGTAGGTTAAGATTTATATACCATATTTATACCGATGATGTTAATTTCATTTTCATGCATGGAATATTTTTTAATTAATTTAATTGCTTTTGGTTTACAAAATGGCAGTAAAACATAAATATCTATGCAATGGCTAATATTTGCTTTGAAACAGATTAATAATCAGTATATTTATATTTCAATATATGGGAAACAGTAACTATCAGCACAAGAGGTTAACTTAATTCTTAGTTGTTATTTTAGTAAATTATAACACCCAGATTATGTAGTTCTCCCCTTCATATAACAATTTTACAAAACATTTATCAGAATAGAAAATACCTGAGTTGAAAAGTTAACATAAGAATTTCTCATGATGTACGAGTGTTCCAAGTAGTCACCTCTCATTAGCAGCATTAGAATCAAATAATATTGAAAAGAATAATCTAAAAATTATAAGATTCGGCATATAATTGAATGTGAAGAGTATAGAAAGTAAAAGAAAGGGAAAAAATTAAATCTTACGTACTAGTATATCATGTTTGAAATGTACTTAAGCTTATATTATGTATGAAGTATTCAATCGAAATCATTCTGACAATTATCAGATTTGGCACATTTGGCAAGTTGCACCTGTCACACTGCTGGTAGGTCAACCAAGGTTATTACAAAACCGGTAATGTCAAATCCGTGAAAACTTTAAATCCAACTGAAAATGTCCTTTTTTCATTTAGGACACCGGCACGTCATGTCCCTCAATAGTTTCATGTTGACAACACTATAATTTTTGGAGGTATGAAATACCTAAGCGCTAACCGACTCAGCAGCTTAAGATCAGTGCTTTTGTTCTATTAAAAATCATTATGTAAATAACATGCTCGATAATATCAAGTATCTGTGAGATGTGCACTCCATACACCCGAGAAGTAAAGAAAGGGAAAGTTCTCAATGGGAAGTAAAAATCAACACAATAGTCATATACCCGAGATAATAATGTTAATATTAAGTCCTGTAAAGTAAAATTTGTTCATCGAATATTGTTATTAAAAAGTAAATACTGTGATAAAAGGTTTAAATTTTCCTTTATATAAATATATATTATTACCTGTACACAAAAAGTCACGTCTTTTCGTACAAATGTAGGTGTGGAAACCATAATTTGAAACTTCTTCTAATATAATACAAAAAGCAGTTGACTGATCGTCTGGCTCATAATCATATCTCCATGACAAATACGTTGGTTGTAGACCATTCTGATACCGGTATATGTAGGGAGGATAATTGACAGACTGATCAAGTGAAAGTCCCATCCAGATTGAATACGAAATTCTGGAAAATCTGAAAAACATACAGAATAAAACAACATAATTTAAGAATCTTAATTTCAAGTAATATATATTTAATTTTACCGTGTCTTTACGGGGAGGATTATGCAATTCACTTTGATAACTAAATATTAGGCTACTTACAAAAGAGAGCTTTAGATTAATATAAAATCCTTGTTTAGTTAATACAAGTATAAGATAGTTATCATGAACAAATAAAGGAACATGGAGTAAATGTTCATCACTATCGGTCAAATGCGAATGAAGCCATCAATTATTACTGTAAATACTGATCTTATATCACTACCAACTTTTAAATAATGATAATTACCTCTTCGTTTATATTTTGAAAACAAGAATATAATCAAATTAGAGGTACAGTGGGGTGCAGGTATAACCTCTTGTCCAAGTTTACTTTGAGAGCAGTCACGAGAACAGCTCAAAGTTAACTGTGGGTTTATTTGGAGCAGACTTAGAACAGTCGTAGAATCCTGTCTGCTCTTGTCCCAGAATTATGTCTGTTCTATCCATGACCGTTATACCAGAGTCTGCTCTAGTCATGACCGTTCTAGCTAAGTCTGTTCTAGCAATGACCGTCTATCTAAGTCTGCTCTGGCAATGACCGTTCTTACAACGTCTGTTCTGGTCATGACCGTTTTGCCAAGTCTGCTCTGGGCACGGCTATTTTGGTCCTAGTATTTAAACTGGATATGGAATTGGATTGAGTCATAATCTTCTTTAACGCGAGCCCGAAAACTTTATAAAAAAGACAAAAAAAAAAGAAAAAACAAAAAAATACATTAAATAACCTCCTTGTTTTACGATGTTTTCACTAATTATTTGTTTCAGTAAACGTAATCTGATAATAATTGACTTTTTTCCAATAATTAAATTTTGTTTTTTTTATAATTATAAACTTACAGAAAACTATTGGAATTCAGTTTTCGGGTATACCAAGAAAAAGGGAACAACTCTTATTTTATTAATTTACCTGGATGAACACAGGTAAATAATTACCAGCGAATAAGAGCATTTAGCGGCAAAATGCAGTTTTATAGTCCATGGGCTGGAATAACCCCCCGTGCAACCCCCCGCACTTATGATCCCCACCCATATTTTTCAGTCCTTCTATATCCCCTCCTCAAAATTAACATGTTAACATGAGCATAACCTGCACGCAATATTAGAACAGGCCCCCTTTTTAGACCCATCCAACGAAATTTTGGAAAATTCCGTTTTTCATCAAAGTTTTTCTTTCAATTGCTTCAAATTGTTGATTGGTGCCTCTCAGTTATGAAAAAATGGTATAGAATGATAGCCTATGGTATAAGCTTTACAAATATTCCACATAAGTACCATTTCTATACCCAATGCGTTATAAAAATTGAAAAATCTTACCCCTACCCCTTCGAAATGTTTACATAAATTTTAAGATTTTTCTCGAAATAGTGTAAGTTCAACGGTCCTTAGAAACCAGTATGATTTTCATTTCATAATTCTTTGAATTGTTTTTTGTCTTTTAATGTCCTTTCTAAAAAATTAAGCATGTTAACATGATGGAAATATGTTTTGAATGACCAATTTATCAATTTTAAATAGACAAATGAAACACATCTTTGAATATTTTCGTTTTCTCATCTTATCTATGAGTGGTTCAAATTCATGAAAAGATGGAATAAATGGAAGTACATAATGTCTTCTTTACAACTGGTACAAATTATGGTAGTTTTGAAGTATTATAAACTTCCTACATCCATAAAACTTACCACTACCCCAACAAATTTACACTAAAATTGTCAATTTTTTGTCCATGTTCGCTTAAAAATTACCAGAACACGCAAATTGTGTGTTGTATATGACAAGGTTGCATGAATTATATTGTGATTTCGTATTTTAACTGCCATTTGTTGACTTTAACTCAATATCTTGCCCGAAATTTATGAAAAATGGGCATTTTCTACATTTCAGATTTATCCAAAGTTCACTGTTAAATCGTTATGCATTCAAAATCTGGAGGATTTATTTGCAGATATGCCAATTAATTGTTCTTAGGGATATACAAGTTGTCTAAAAAATTGCCTAGAAAAACAAGGAGCGTTTAATGTGACTCTGAATACCGAAAATCTTACCCCTACCCCAACAAATTTTCCCTAAAATTGTCAATTTTTTCTCTATGTTCGCATAAAAATGACCAGAACACGCAAAATCTGTGTTGTATATGACAATGTTGCATAAATTACTTTATGATTTGCTATTTTAGCAGCCATTTGTCGACTTAAACTCAATATTTGTCCCAAAATTAATGAAAATGGGAATTTTCAACATTTCCGATTTATCCAAAGTCCACTGTTAAATCGTTAAATATGTCAAATCCGGAGGATATATCTGCAGATTTGCCATCTAATTGATCTGAGCGATTCATAAGTTGTCTTAAAACATTGTTTAGAAAACCAAGGAGTGTTTAATGTGACTCTGAATACCGATAATATTACCCCTACCCCAACAAATTTTCCCTAAATTTTTTGTCTATCTTCGCAAAAACTTAACTCAAACACGCAAAATGTGTGTTCAATATGACAATATTGCATAAATTTCATCACGATTCGATATTTTGACAGCCATTTGTTGACTTAAACTCAACATTTTACCCAAAATTTGAGGAAAAATGGGAATTTTCAACATTTCAGATTTGGTCAAAGTTCACTGTTAACCCGTTATTTCTGGCAAGTCTTGAGGATATATCTGCAGATATGCCAATTAATTGTTCTAAGGGATATATTAGTTGTCTTGAAACAGTGTTTAAAAAATCAAAGAACGTTTTATGTGACTCTGAATATCGAAAATCTTACCCCTACTCCAACAATTTTTCCCTAAAATGGGCAATTTTATGTATTTGTTCGCATAAAAATAACCAGAACACGAATAATGTGTGTTATATATGACAATGTTGTATGAATAACATCATGATTTGGTGTTTTGCAGCCATTTGTTGACTTAAACTCAATATTTTGTCCCAAAATTGATGAAATATGAGGATTTTCTGTATTTCAAATTTGTCAAACGTTCACTGTTTAGTCGTAATATATGTCAAATCTGGAGGATATGTCGGCAGATATGCCATTTAATTGCTCTGTACGATACATTAATTGTTTTAAAACATTGTTCAGAAAAGCAAAGAGTGTTTAATGTGACTCTAAATACCTAAAATCTTACCCCTACCCCAACAAGTTCACCCTAAAATCTTACCCCTACCCCAACAAATTCACCCTAAAGTGGTCATTTTTTGTCTATATTCGAATAAAAATAACCAAAACCCGCAAAGTCTGTATTGGATATAAAAATGTAAAGCATTAATCTTATCAGGATTTGTCATTTTAAGTCCCACGTTTCAGATTAAACTCAATATATGGTACAAAATTGATGAAAAATCGGAATTTTCAGCATTTCAGATTTGTCCAAAATTTACTTTTAAATAGTTATATGTGGCAAAACTGGAGGATTTAACTGCAGGTATGCCAATTCATTGTTCTTGAGGATATATAAATTATCTTAAAAGAATGTGTAGAAAAACCAGGGGTGTTCAATGTAACGCTAAATACCGAAAATTTTACCCCTACCCCAAGAAAATGATGCTAAAACAATGCAAAAAATATGTGTGTCTGTACATATATATGAGTAAAACATACAAAAATTTTTACTTTCTTTTAAAAATGCATTTGATATATCGTAATATGCAATTTTACGCAGAAAATATGGGTAAAATTTAATATTTTTGGCGATTTTCGTGAAAAATGGGAATTTTCAGGATTTCGGAATATAACAAAATTCAAAGTTCAATTGTTGTATAACTGCCCATAAACAACGCGAATGATCTTATTTGTTATATATGGGAGTCTCTGTGCATTTTTGTGTTTGAAATGTTATATTATTGGACCTTTATACAATGTTCAGGCTTTTCAAGCTGAAT
>MJUU01041946.1:12119-26256 GCA_002080025.1 Modiolus philippinarum | reverse complement strand
GGGGGGGGGGGGGAGGTAATATGTTTGCGATTTATGAGAGTTTTGTTAGTCTAAAATGTTCAAAAGCATACTTTCTTATAGTTTAGATATATTGAAACAATATTTTATCAGCATTATTACGCTAGATACCAAATTCATAAAGTTTTTACATCTCTAAGTCAAATTAGCAATAATTCTGAAAAACGGAAAATTCCCATTTTTCATAAAATTTCGAGCAGAATGGCCAAAAAAAAAAAGACCCCTTAAAAAATTTGAATCTACTTAAATGGGCTTCTGCATGTCAGCTTTAGTGAAATACACACAATAATTTGCATTAGACATTATCTTTTAATCATTTAGAGCCCGAATATTCTAAATTTTCTCTTAATTTTAAGGGGGATTGATGCTAACTTTGGCATTTCTGATCCCACAATAAGGCTGACTCTAAATTTTTTTCACGTTTCATGTTGCTTACATATCACAAATTCTTATTGCATTGGCAATTATTAGATATATATTCATTTATACGATCCAGAAGTAAGAAAGACGAAATTGTGAAAATATCTAAAATTCCGAAAATTTCGATTTTTCAAAAAATTTATACCGAAAATCAAAATTTTAAGGACTTTAATGGTCTTATTTTTCAACATTGTATCACAACTGATACATTAGGCATAAAAACTAGATCAAATGATCAGATTTATTTACCTGAAAGGAATTGAAAGCTAAAAAATCGTCATTTTCGCTATTTTTGGCAGGGGGAGGGGTATATTTTTTGCATCCACAGATCACAAAAATAGCGTTATGTGCCCAAACTTGTGTTCATTGTAAAGTATATAAAATAGGCTTTAATTTGATACCAAATTACAGTACATCTAACTTATCTACATAAAAATTATGGAGCTTAAAAGATTAAATTAAGAAATAAACTTAAATACAAGAATTTTGTGTGGTGTACTATAAAAGTGGCCCTATACTGTCTATGCGTGCAGGTTATATTCGTGTTAACATGTTTTATTTTGAAGAGGGGATATAAAAGGACTGAAAAAAATCGGTCTGGATCATAAGTGGGGTGGGGGGTGCACGGAAAGTGATTTCAGCCCATGGCCTATTATATTCGAATAATTCATTTCATAATTCTAAGTTTTATTTAATTTTGTATTTTTGATATAACTGAATTTGAAATATATAAATGACGTGTATATTGGACACGTTATGAATATTTGCCTGGGGAACGGCAACAGCTGGTATGAAAGCGGTCATAGCTAGAACAGGTCAGATGAGAGCAGTCATGGCCAGAACAGACTTAAGTTGAACGGTCATGGCCAGAACAGACATAAAAAGAACAGTCATGAGTAGAACAGGCAGAGCAGTCAGGATACCTTGATACCTGTTCTTAGTTAACTTAGAGGAGCTTTTATGACTGCTTCAAGTTAACTTATGAGAAGTTATGTCTGCACCCCACTGCAAGTTCTAATTTTATAATATCATTTTTGAAGTAAAGCTGGTCCAAAAAGACAAAACATTACGTTTGTTTACCTTTTAAACGTGTATTTAAATGTCCTTATTGTATCAATTATCAATTAATTGAGAATCATTATTCTGTCTATTGTTATCGAATAACTGAAGGAAGGGTCTCATTATAGCAGTTATCAATATTTATCCATTTTAAATAAAAGTAAAATTCAACACATGACGCTGTTTTTTTCATCAGTAAAACACGTTTGATATATTTAATCTTGAAAAGTAAATATTTTCATATAGGTATCGATTTGATTGATATTGCAGGCATTTTCGTTACCCTCATGTTCACTTGTTCCAGTTTATTTTGATAATCAGGACATGGCTGTCATCTCCTTCACTTATAAAAAACCTACTAGATTTTTTTTTTCAATTACTCTTCTATAACATATGATGCTGATTTCGAGAAGAACTACCCTAGAAGCTGTGACTGTTCGACTTAGCCTTATCGCTATGACACTTGCGGACATATATTAACGGGGACCTGAGAGTTATGAAAGATAAAAAAGTTCGACGATTCTTTAATATCGTCAACCTTCGAAAATAAACTGGAAAGCTTATTTTGACACTATTAAAGACTCGGTAACCAACTATTGTATAAAATGGTGCATACGAGAAAGTGCAGACAAACATGCTATTAATATGTTTAAAGATTAAATCATTAGTAAAGTCACCAAACAGAATTAATTTCCATAAAGATGATTATTATGAGTCACCTCCTGAGCTGTCTGTTAACAGAATAATTCAAAACTTAAAGAACTCGGACAGAAATATTTGTTTGCTCCTGTCGATAAAGCTTGAAATAACTTTGCCATCATCTGAAAAAAAATACTACATGTGTATCGATGTCCAACAAAACGAATTAGCCAAGTCAAGCACATTTAAAAGTATAAATTGTGACGAGAATACGCTCACCAAACAAAGATACAGAAACGCTCAAAGTTCCACCAAAAGATTGCACCTTACCTTCCATGTACTGGATTCCTAAACTTCACAAAAATCCATAAAAACATCGTTCTATTTCAGCTTCGAGTACTCGTCCTACCACAAATTTGTCCATCCATTTAACCAGTGCACTTTCTTGTATAAAGAAGTTAGTAATGAAATATTGTGAAAAAAAAAAAAAACTCTGGTGTAAATTACCTTTGGAGTGTAAAAAGGTCTGTTGAAGTTTTAGATGAATTACAATCTGTAAAAAGACCAGTTTCATTTATCGACAGTTATGATTTTTCTACACTTTAAAAACCCTTCAACATAATTTGATTAAATCCACATTCGGTCAACTTATAAAATGGTCTTTTTAATTTTCTGGTCTTCAGTTAATTTGCTTAAACAAAATGCAAGGATTCTTGTCCAATATAACTTATAACAATTATTGCTACTGGACATGTGATGATATGATTAAGACACTGAATTTCTGGCTGGACAACATTTATGTTCGTTTTGGCACCATTTTTGTATCATCAGGTCATTATGATCTCCATGGGTACTAATTGTGCACCTTTCATTGCAGATCTTTTTCTGTTACGAACGGGACTATGTGAAAAAAAAATACAAAATGGAACTATACCAAACAGTGATAAACTTATTTCTATTTTCAATGATAATAGCAGTTCATTGACGATATCCGTACTATTGTCAAACCCCAGATGTCGAAATCATTTGCCGACAACAACTTAAACTTAATAAAGCAAGCANGGGGAGGGGGGTGGGATCTAAGCATCATCATTGACTCTGGTAAAATCAAAACTAAAATTTATGATGAAAGTAATTATTTTGATTTCACCTTCACTAATTTCCCCTTCCTTGACGGTTACATTACTCTAGCTCTATCCTACGGGATGTATATATCTCAATTGTACGATTCGCTCCCGTTTGGTACCATTGACGATTTTAATGAGCGTTACCTTACTCTCATCTCCAAACATTTACAACAATGTTATTTTGTTATTTGGTATCTAGATACGACATGACGCGCAAACAGCTAATTACAGAGGACATATCTCATCATCGATTTTATGAAAATGGTGTTAAAATGTAAAAACCTGATAAAAAAAATCCACACAAACATGGGACGTAACTTACAATCTTTACGAAATAGTGGATATCGACGGGTTATTCTAAACAATTCCGCTGAATTGGCTTTGGATTCCAGTGAACTGAGGACTTTATACATATATTGGCCTTTTACTGATACCTCCGGTGTTTACTGAAATACATGACGGCTCTTTACCAAACCCTTCGGAGAGTTTTGAGTTTGATTTTTCTTTTTTTCTTCCGTAGAGCGACAGTGCTTTCCCAGAAGACTAGGTTCATTGAGCTAGCAAGCAGTTTAGCAGCGACCACTCTTGAACCCATCTTTCAAAAATACGTTTTGTCATTTGCTTTTCTTTTTCAAGATAGTGGTCATAGAGTTAGTAGTCGAGCTGTATTGGGTTTTATTGGTATGTTCATATATTATACGAAAATGGGTTCCTGTCGTTATTTATGTGTGTCTCATGTCTTCATTATTGTTTTTCGAGTGCAGTTCGGTGGTGAATTGATGCACGTGATTGTAGTTTTCGACCATAGTAAGTGTTTACTGTTACATAGTAAGTGTTTACTGTTGTCCTTTTTTGTAAATTCACGTTATGTCGTCAGCACGTACATTTTTTTTTTAATTAACTTAGGTTCATAGAGTTATTTGTTCTCTGTCTGATTATTGGTATGGCAATGTGTCATTCTAACCAAATCGGTTACAAACTGTAGCATAACATTTGTCGAAATGCAAAACCTGTGTCGAATAATAAACAGTTACTGAGTGGGTTCGAAAAAAAGCTGTTGTTTGAGATCCTAGTCCATTACTGTTTTGTCTTACCATGTAGAGTGTGTTTTAGTCTTTAAAATATGTTTTATTGGTGTATCCATTTGTATTACATTTATGTCGCTTTCAGTTTTGTAAAATACGCTCCATTTTATCGGAATACAATTCACGTCGCCAATTGGTTGTGCAGACGACAGAAGATCATGTGATACGGGCGTGATGTTTTGAACCAATCACAATAAGACAAGTGGTCAACAGTTCGGTTCCGGTTAACATACCAAAAACTGTTCACTGGTCAACAGATCGTTTCTTTTTTTTTTTGGTTTTTGGTGGGGGGGTTGAGAAATAAAACAAAAAAAAGTGTCGGTAATTTTCAACTGTATTCATATAAGAGAAATATTATAAGGTACTGTAAAAGTAGTAATTTTTGCGGTGTCTAATTTTCGCTATTTTTGCGGTTTACAAAAGACTGAAATTAGTACCCGCAAAAATCTCAGAAACAATCAGAAGGTACAAATATTTTCCTAAAAACTTGAAAATTGATATCCATGAAAATTTCACAGTTAAAGACACCGCGAAAATTAGCAACCGCGAAAATTAAATCGAAAAGACTTGACATGAAATACAGCTACCGTCTGGTCATTTTTTTTTATACATTTGAAACTTTTTATGGTATTTCTTCTCCGTCTTTAATACTCGTGTGCATATTTAATTTTTGATTCTTCTAAATGTTTGACTTTAAGCTGCACTAAATGACAGAAAAACTAAATCAATCATATGATAAATATTTTTTCCTTGCCTTTCAGTGGAATGAATTTAACTGGGAAATTTAAATGCTCAAATTGTCAATACTGCAGTAGCTGCTTCGAAGACACCGTTACCCCTGCAGCAAATTGTAGACTCACATACCAAATGTAACTTGTCCAGCCTGACAATAATTGAATGGGGAAGAGGAGCAAACACAATGAGGTTGTTTGGCGTTAGAGTCATCAATTTGGAAGTCACGCAATGCCCGTTTGTAATTGAAAATGGTAGTAGAAATTGGTTTGAGATAAGAGGACATGCTTGATCTTCAAAATAAGGTGGAATGTGTGATGTCACTGTTTTGCTGGGTAGAATGTTAGCAAGATTTATAGCTTCTAAGCCTCAATTGACGTATTGAGTTTTGATAAATGATATCAGGCTTCAATCCGTGTAAGGCATTCGGTGGATGTCCATAGTACTGGATTTGGCTTCCTATTTCGATATTTTTCGTAATGAGTACTACTTTTTCGACTATTTATGGATTAAGGCTTTCAATATTATTTGATTTTAATGCTTCTGATGAGAGGTTACTCCTTGAATCACGTATACAGCATAACTAAATTAGCTGTTTTTTTTTCAACTTGGGTATTTTTGTATATTGAAACCATTGGACCGATATCACTGCTTATGGACCAGAGGTCCCCGAGGGTACTCACCAGTCCAAAAGTCAGACTTGTCTAGCGATTTATAGAAATTCACTGTCTTATTTAAATTCTAACCCTTCAAAAATACTACGGCTTCATTCTGTGTAAGGCACTCGATGGATGTCCATGGTAATGGATTTGGCTTCCTATTTCGATATTTTTTGTAGTGACTACTTCTTTTTCGACTATTTTTTGATTATGGCTTTCCATATTATTTGATTTTAATGCTGCTGATGAGAGGTTACTCATTGAAACACGTGTACAGCATAACTAAATTTACTGTTTTTTTGGGGTATTTTTGTATCTTGTTGTTGGATATTTTGACACACTCGAACAGTTGGTGGTTGGATATATCCACAACAATCGCTGTTTATTTGTATTCTAGGGAATGGCTATCAGTTACGGATAATGCTTAACATGTTTTGTAGAAGGAATGAAGATTTGAAAGTTGCAAGGCCGTTAGCCTCGGGCAATAGAACACTTTGGTGGTTCCCAGTTCCTCGGGACAAATGTTATGGTCTGTTGCTTGCATACCCATTAAATAACTGTTTTATTACCTTATTCATATATTTTCATATCTATTATGAAAAAAGTGAATGAATGGAAAACACGTGACGGGAAATAACTTTTCTAAACAACTTTGGTATTGCTACTTATCAAAAAGTAACAAAAATCATTGTAATAAATAACTGACTGGTCAATGATAATGGAAGAGCATTTGTCCAATAGTATTACAATATACCGTCCATTTTTGTGTCCTTTATTATTTGTATTTTTTCACTGTGAATTTATTTTTGTCATACATGGATAAGTGACTGGGACAGAATCTAAGAAGGTACTGATAAACTTAGAAAGTTCAAATGTCACCGGGCAATAGATCTTATCGGTCAACAGGCTTAATGGGTCAATAGATGTCATGGGTCATAAACCTCACCGGGCAATAAACTTCATTGATTAATAAGCACCCAAAGATATGAAAATACAAAATTATAAACGAAAATATTTTATACTTAATAGAACGTAGAAATTATATGTATAAGGTAATAAAAGAGTATATTTCTTTAGTGATATTATCTAATTCCAAAAACTACAGGTAATCGAAAATGTCATTTAATATACAGGACAAGACAAATTTAACTTTTTCCGATATTTTTGACTAGGTTTATAGAGTTTAAAATATGCATTAAACTGAGCATCAAGGATATATCATGCCTGTCTGAAACTAGAATACACAGGCGGATCAAACCCTGAATGGGGTATCTAATGTGTTTCCAGATAAAGGGGTTCCAATGTACTGTGTGTCACCCTATGGTTCAATTTTGCCTAAATTCGACACGAAGTTTAAAAAATAAAATTGATTGATTACATAATACCACCCATGTTTCACAGAACTTCAAAGATTCAAGTGGCATGACTCCCGAACCTTTTACACATCTGAACCGAAAAATCAAACTTGACTTGTGTTTTGTTGATGGAGCAGCATACTAAGTTTGAAGGCTGTATATTATTTCGTCCACAAGTTATCAGTGAGAAAACATTCTAGGGACGGACAGACGGATTGACGGACGGACTGACACACCACTGAGGGTATTGCATAATACATCGCCACTACGAGTGGCGGGTATAAAAATCTAGAAAAGAATATTTGTTTTACGCTTTTAATTTATGGCGTAAGATTAATGAGAACAATAAAATACAAGATAGATTCCTTTAAGGATAAGTATTATAATGAATTTCGGGATTTTTTTATTTTATTTATCATAATATTTTGAAGGTAGCTGTGTTGGGGTTTCCCCAATTATGACAAAACTAATATGTTCCCAAAATTATTAATTTTTCTTCTGATTTTCTAAAATTTTCGTGTTTCGACGTCACACATTACTTCCAGATCCATATACTTCTTTCCCACTTCCGGCTTTACAACATATAAATATGTGTCTTACAAGTATTTACACTTCGTATTCCCGCTTTAACACTTCGTATTCATATCACAACGCTCCTTGTTTTTCTCTCCGTCAAATATAAGTTACAATAAAGCAATTCATTCATTTTTGTCTTACTCGCGTCCGAATATTTCTCCTCCATATTGAATCTATCCGCTGTTTTAAACACACCATAAAATCACTCGCATATTTTCATTATATTGGTCGTATTTCGACAACCATCAGTTTTTTGTACACCAAATGTATACCGGTGGCCTTCTGAATACTGTCACATATGTGCAAGGTAATATAAATGAAAGATAATGCGTGATTTTATATTTTTTATTTCATGAAGAACATTTGATATTTCTGAACAAAAAATTAAGTTTGGAAGATCGAGAACATGTCCTGAACATGCCTTACGTAATCTATCACTAAAATCGTGTGTCTTAATAAGCAAATAAAAATATCTTATTGTTAAGAAGGTCATTTAGTCAATGTCAATTAAAATGATCGTTTTATATTCCCAATAATGCAATTGATTTATAGGAAAGATTTCTATCGGGAAGAGTAAAAATTACTTGACTCGATACGCATCTTCCTAGTGGTGTAATTGGTGTCGTTATTTTAATAAACAGAAAAATATGAAATAATTACATTTTGGTCTGTTATTTGACGAATTTACGGGAATAAACGTAAAATATGAAATAACTACATTTTGGTCTGTTATTTGACGAATTTACGGGAATAAACGTAAAATATGAAATAATTACATTTTGGTCTGTTATTTGACGAATTTACGGGAATAATTCATGTCTTGTAAGTAATAATTTTTTACTCGATTCGCATTTGACTTAAAGTATACATAGAACGAAATCCATTTACATATTACATAATCCATGTTGAAGATAGACATGCTAAGACTAACATGCTAGAACTAAAAAATGCATTTCTGAAATTTGAATACTAACACTTGATGTAAAATTATTCGTTTTGTCTCTCAATGTGAAAAGAATAGAATGGTCAATAGTTCGATTTGAAAAAAAAAAGATAATAATTTAAGTATCGCAGAATCTTACTGCAGTATAATACATAAACAATCCAATCCATACGGCCAATATCTCACCTTTTCATGTTTATTCTGGTTACAAGGCATCAGCTTAAGGTTCTGTTTTTGTACAAGACTATAATTGTTTGAAAAGAGGAAGGGGTGAGTATGTACAAATTTGATTCACACAATTCACTTTTAGATAAATGGGTATGATCATTTTTTTAATCTCAGCATTTAGGTAAAGTTTGCTTACTATTTATAAGGAAAAAGTATAATAAACTAAATGACCGTTACAATTATAATAAATATTAAGATTTTAATTAAATTGAGCTAAATATTATAAACCACAACTCAAAGAAAATTTAACAAAGATTACAATTAATAATGACATAATCATTACTTAAAAACCCTTAATTATCACCATATAAAGCACTTATTCCTAAAAAATAACACAAAGTTAAGGCGAAATTAATAATAAGGAGAGACGAATATACGCTTCCGTAAGAAAGTCTCTATAATGTTTTTATAATGACTATAATTTGAAGTTAGTAGATATAAAGTGCTCCTTTAATTTATTATTCTTTAGGTAAATACATATATATATAAAACAAAGAAGAAACAATGAAATTCTTGACCTTTTGGATCCCCAAGAATACACACTTTGTGAGAAGAACAAAACAACAGACGAAAGTGAATATGAAAAAGAACGGAAATGGGGTATGTCAAGGAGACAACATCCCATATCCAGGTTAAAAAGACCCAAAGCAAAGCATCTAGGGGTCACCGTACGGTCTTCAACACAGTCAGGAAGCTCACACCATATAGCAAGCCCCCCAAAAAGGTAAAAAAGGGAATAAATCAATGGAGACAAACCACATCCAATAACCCGAATATCAACAAACTAGAATTTCATAAAAAGACAAGGACAAGCCAATGAACAACATATTCCTGAATTTTTGTTCAAAAGTTGTTTTTTTTTAACAGAGAGCAAATTTAAATGGTGTCTTGTGACGTTTTAATTCAATATTCTTAAAGATTTTTTCATGCATAAATTTGCGAATATTTTTCTCACTTGCGTTATACTTGAACTATTTTAATGCAATAGTTAACAAATATTTGAGAAAAACAGATATACTTACGGAAAAGTCTTGATGTATGATTTTGCGGCATTATGTTTCTCTATGGTGTCTAGCAGCGCAAGTTCCATCCCCAATGCCAAACAATGAGTCTTATCGTCCTGCCATGATTTTTTCCATCCATTTCTAAAGTAAAATTCTAAAAGAAAAATTAATTAATATTATTTATCTACTACGGACTTCTCCAGAGGGAACCGTTTTCCTATAGTGTTGTCTGGGGCGTATAGTGCACGAGCCGACAGGCGAGGGCACTATTCGCACCAGACAACACTATAGGAAAACGGTTCCCGAGGGAGAAGTCCGTAATTAATTTAGTACATAACATAAAAGAAATCAAAATCAAAAGGAGGTGAAGTATAGTAAACCGGAAGTCACGTGAGGTATAGTCCCGTCGTCAAGTATAGTATCCTGCTGTCAAGGTAAACAAATAGCTGTTCAAATATCGTGACGTCAGATTATCCAATGAAATCGTAGGATTTTTACATGTAATGTACTAAAAATATATATGCTGTGTTGTACCTAGCCATTTTTTGTGAGAAAAAAAATCTAACCTTTTGACGAAATATACTTTTTCGATATTTATTCCAGAAGAATCTGCTTTAAGTTTAACTTTTGACGATCCCCTGTTCTCATTTAGTGGTGATAATTTCCCTATATAGAAAACAGTTGAATTTGGTCTTTAATCACAAATTGAAAATCAGCTATTAAGACTGTATTTCATGACTTAACCTGTAAATGGACTTCCAAATGTTTTGGTTTGATCTGCACTGATGAGACATAAGTTGTCGAATTGCGCATATGCAGAAAAAAAAGAAACGGTAACTTCGGTATTTTGTTATTTCAATAAACGTTTGCAGATTTTTTTTTTATAATAATCATGAACCTTATAACTCCAATATTTTACTCGATCCCTTACTTAATCCCTTCGATTACTTTTATCATTCAGTAATAATATATATTTCTAACATTTTTTTTTCAGGATCTATTCTCTTAAAGCAATTTACCATATCTACAGTAATGATATTTTCGGTATTTTTTTAACTTTTTATTTTTTTTCTGGGTTCCATTTTATATGTTTACTCTTTAAACGTTTTATTCTTTCTACACCAATATTTTTTTCGCCATTTCCATTCTGCATAAAATACATGATTTTTTTTATAAGCTTACAATATGTGGAAATATATATAAAAATGTAAACCATTCGAATAATTTAAATAATGTGAACTCAGATCAAAATTTTACAATTTTGACGATAATAAAAAGCAGTACAAGTACCTGAAACACAGCTTCTTAAAATACCGATACCAATAAAAATTCATGTCAAGAAGCAAAATTCATATGCCATCGTTTATCGGTTAGATCTCAATATTTAAATGATGTATTCAATCTCATCTAATAGATTATCGGATCTCGTTATGGTTTTTCGCATGATAACACATACTATGTATCTCAGTTATTACCCACGTCGTAATAAACGTCACGTGATACATTTATTATCAATTAATCAGACTGTACAAAAGTTTTAAACAACATTACTGAATCAATTAATTCCTAGTTTCTATTTCATAAACTAAATGTTTCTGTCAAGTTTGATACAATGCACTGGTTTCGACTCTTCCATGACAACTTTCCGCACAATGGTTCCTGTTGTTACGAAAAAAATCAAATATTCACACTTTGTTGGACTATTTTACGCTGCATTTGACTTCCTGTACTTAGAAATGGTTGTGATTTCATCAAAATATTTGTTTTTAAAAGAAAATACTAATAAATTAGTGCAAAAATGATGTAGATTACATGTATTTTCTTTTTCATTTGAATTTCTTTAATTGTATTTATTTGTAATGGCATGTCCGGATATCAGTCTTCTAAAGACCTTTTAAGGGTATTATTGTATAGTAACTATAATCTAAACAACCAACTGCACGTCTTCCTTTAAGTTATAATTTTATGACACCAAATCGACTGCAATTTTTTTCTGTACTTTTATTTATTTATTATATATGCATTTATTTATATGTGTGTGTTTTTATAGTAAAGTATGTTAGTCTCGTCCAATTTTCGGACATCCATGTAGATAATCTGTACCCGGAAGTTGCATTTTATACAAAAAAATAATCGTGCAACGTCATATTTTGGCGGGAGACGTTTTCAAATTACTGTTTTATCGTGATTTCTCGGTGTCACATGACGAGACTTACAGACGCCATAGTAACTCTAATCTCAACAACCAACTGCACGTCTTCCTTAAAGTTACAATTATATCACACCAAATCGACTGCAATTGTTTTCTGTACATTTATTTATTTATTTATTTATGCATTTATTTATATGTGTGTGTTTTTTATAATAAATATGTATCTGTTATCAAATGACTGAGTTAGCTGTAAGTAAATTTATCATATAGATATCGGTGATTTATCGAGTTTTCTCAGTTAAATAAATGTCATATTGTCAGCGGTGAAAATAAAGAATTTCTAGTCACCGGATGGCGTCTTAATGAAGCGACGTCACAATATCTATTCAATGTCGTCGTCAAGTAAACAACTGGCGTATTGAAATGAAAAAAAAATAATCCGCATTTAAAATCCCGGTTTTTTGGGTAGACAATCTATGTAATAAAAAGCATAACTAATCGACCATCATGAATATCAATAAAAATATCACTCGTGTCGAACAACGCTGTGGATAAAACTCTTTGCGGAATAAAGTTCCGAAACTCGTTTAATCCTTCTGCGTTGTTCGGCACTCGTGAAATTTTTATTGATATTCACGACGGTCAATTAATTATACTAAAAGTAGTAATAATACATATAATTGACATCAGAACTGGCTGAAATGTACAATGCATTAGTTCGATTTTTTTTTTCGTGTCACCCCAGACTTTGTCGGGGTTACATGTTGTCATTCTACGTTTCTTCTGATTATACTTATTATTAAGTCTCCCAAACGAAGTTTGGGAGACTTATTGCTAAGTCTCCCAAACGAAGTTTGGGGAGACTTATTGTTTTTACTCAATTCTTATTATTAAGTCTCCCAAGCGAAGTTTGGGAGACTTATTGTTTTTGTTGCGTTTCTTATTATTATCATTCCGCTTTCTTTCTTTATTCTCGTCCGGATGAACTTGTCCGAACCAGATCTCAGTGACTATTTGAACTAGAAATTTAAAACTTTGTAGGATGTTGGCCCCATGTATCTAGTTGTGCCTTAAACAAAAATGTTTGCAAAGAGGGTTTATTTAGGGTACATTTGGGGGGCTCAAAAAGGGGTGGGGTCTGCAATGTTAACCCTATGGGAAAATGAAATTTTGGATATTTTTCACCCTATTTCTCACTGTATCTCGAAAACTTTTAATACTAGCTTCATGAAACTCCATAGGAAAGGTGTTTGTAATGTTAGAAAGGGTTCTACAGCATTGGAACTTTCAAAATAATTTTGGTTGTCATGGAAACCAAACAAATAAATGGAAATTTTGAGAAAATAGTAGTTTATGCTAATGATTATATTTTGATTACAGCAATACATATTACTATGTTATTAAGGGAACCCCTGTCCAAATGTTCTTTGGAAAGGGGTCTGAAATTGGGTGTAATGGACAAAGGAGCATCTGGTTGCCATGGAAACAAAACCAGAGACTTTTTTTGTGAAAAATCAGGTTTTCTGATAAAAGAAGAAATTTTGAGAAATATGTATTACATAGCTTATAAGGGGAACACCTGCCCAAACTTTTTTTTTGGAAAGGGTCTGGAATTGGGTGTAATGGACAAAAAAGCACTTGTTTGCCTTAGAAACAAAAACAGAAACGTATTTTTTTGGTTGAAAATTGAGTTTTCTGACAAAAAAAAAGGAATTATGAGAAATATGTATTACATAAGTTATAAGGGGAACCCCTGCCCAAATTTTCTTTGGAAAGGGGTCTGATATTGGGTGTAATGGACAAAAGAGCATTTCGTTGCCATGGAAACATAACCAGAAACTTATTTTTGTGAAAAATCAGGTTTTATGATAAAAAAGAAGGAAGTTTGAGAAATATGTTTTACATAGCTTGTAAGGGGAACCCCTGCCCAATTTTTTTTGGTAAGGGTCTGAAATTGGGTGTAATAGATGAAAGAGCTTTTGTTTGCCATAAAAACAAAAACAGAAATATAGTTTTTTTGTTGAAAATTGAGTTTTCTGATAAAAAAAAGGTATTTTGAGAAATATGAATTACATAGGTTATAAGGGGAACCCCTGCTCAATTTTTTTTTTGGAAAGGGTCTGAAATTGGGTGTAATAGA
>MJUU01041946.1:0-10640 GCA_002080025.1 Modiolus philippinarum | reverse complement strand
GATTTCTGATTTGGGAGTTCGTTTGGGAGACTTTTGTATCAGCATCCTGATACAGGTATACATTTTTCTTCTTGTTCTTCTTCTTGTCTTTCCGCCTCAAAATTTGTCCACGCATTTTCTCAGAGACTACTGCTCGGATCTTGACCAAACTTCATGGGTTGATGGACCCCCATGTGAGGATTTGCAATCCGGTCTTGGAATTTTCAAAATGGCACCGGTTGCCATGGAAACGGCAAAAAAGGCGGGAAAATCAAAGTGCTCCGAATTGGATGAAAATTTACAGGAAGGTTGCTGAGGACATTGGGAATATGTTTCCAGTGTCCAAGACTTCAAAATGGCATCCGTTGCCATGGAAACGGCAAAAAAGGGCGGGAAAATCAAAGTGCTCAGAATTGGATGAAAATTTATAGGAAGGTTGTTTAAGACATGAGGAATTGGTTTCTGGTCTCCAAGACTTCGAAATGGCAACCGTTGCCATGGAAGCAGAAAAAAGGCGGGGAAACATAAAGTGCTTAGAATTGAATGAAACTCAACAGACAGTTTGCGTACGATGTATGGAAGTGATTTTTGGCACGGATTTCTGATTTGGGAGTTCGTTTGGGAGACTTTTGTATCAGCATCCTGATACAGTTATAAATCTTTTTTTGTTGCGTTTCTTATTATTATTATTCTTCCATCCTTCTTTATTCTGGTCGCAATGAACTTGTCCGAACCAGATCTCAGAGACCATTATACCTAAAGCTTTGAAACTTTGTATGATGCTAGCCCCATATATCTAGATGTGCAATCAGGAAAAAATTTTCCAGGAGGGGTCCATTAAGGGTACATTTGGGGGCTCAAAAAGGGGTGGGGTTGTGCAATGTTAACCCTATGGGAAAATGAAATTTTGAATGTTTTGCACCATATTTCTCACTGTATCTCAAAAACTTTTAATACTAGCTCAATGAAACTTCATAAGAAAGATGTGTGTCATGTAAAAAAGAGTTCCATGGTATTGAAAATTTCAAAATAACAATGGTTGCCATGGAAACCATGCAAAAAATTGGAAATTTTGAGAAAATTGTATTTTCTGCTTATAATTGTATTTTGATTACAGCAATATGTATTACTTAGATTATAAGGGGAATGCCTGCCCAATTTTTTTTTTGGAAGGGAGTTTAAAATTGATTGTAATGGATGGTAATGGATGAGGGAAATTTCAAAATAATGATGGTTGCCATGGATACCATGCAAAAAATTTGAAATTTTGAGAAAATTGTATTTTTTTGCTTATAATTGTATTTTGATTACAGCAATATGTATTACTTAGATTATAAGGGGAACCCCTGCCCAAATTTTTTTTCGGAAGGGGGTTTAAAATTTATTTTAATGGATGGAGAAATTTCAAAATAACTATGGTCACCATGGAAACTGTACAAAAACTTTAAATTTTGAGAAAATCGTAATTACTGTTGATAATTATATTTTTATTACAGCTATATCTATTACTTAGGTAATAAGGGGAACCCCCGCCCAATTTTTTTTTGAAACAATGTATGAAATTGTATGTACAGGATATTGGTGCATTTGGTTGCCATGGAAACCAACCCAGAAACCTACAATTTTAAGAAAAACGTGTTGTTTTTTTTGCAATGCATGTAGTCATTTGATTTCAGCAACATGTATGCATTAGTTTGTAAGGGGAGTACCTGTTCAAAATTTTTTCCAGAAGGAGTCTCGTTATGCTTTGAAATCCGATGTGGGAGTTCGCTTGTGAACACAGTTATCACTTGTTATTCTTCCCATTATTCCTGTCCGAGCGATTATTTTGAAAATACTGGATGGAATAATTTCAAACTTTGCACAAAGCTGGACCACCACCTGAAGTTGTATGTTGTACGTTTAAAATTTTCAAAATGGCCACCGTTTCAAAGATGGCCGCCAATTTATGTTGAAAAATAGGGGATTTTATCTCTCAGGAACTCCTCAGAGGAATTAGTTCATATATTGCATAAATGTTAGGTAAGATGTGAGGAAGGAATCTATACGAAAAAAAAATTCAAAATGACCGCCGTTTCAAAGATGGCCACCGAAATACGTAAAAAGTTTCAGTTTGTCAGATTTCAACGAAAATTGATTTCTAGGTAGATTTTTACGCTGGGAATAATGTGGAATCATTGAATGGGGAGTCTGGGGTGACATCGGCTATTGCTTGCAATTACAAATCTAGTTTTTTTTTGTTCTTTTGTCTTTGTTTTGTTTTTGTTTTTGTTTTTTTTTCTTGAAGTTCACACTGTACATGCCTTAGCTTTGAAATGTTGTGTTCTGTGTCAAAATGTTGTTTCTCTCTTATAATTATATGTTTTTTTCTGTAATCTCGTTTGTNCAAAAAAAAAAAACAAAACAAAAAAAAAAAACAAAACAAAAAAAAAAAAAAAACAAAATTACAAAAAAAATCTGATTTTGCTCAAGCTTTCATTAAGACATTTTTTTTTCATTTAGTTTGTAACTTTCTTTAAGGCCTTAAATATTTTTTTCCGCTAACAAGTCACAAACTTTACAGATACCATTTCGGGTTGCATTGTTACATAGTAACAATGTCCATGTCTCCTCTTTCATTTAATGTTTATTTCCTGAAGCCCAATAATTCGTTTTAGAAAATAAACTGTTATAACAAGAGGATCCTTACTAGTTGATTTAGCTTTTAACCACATAATTTTGTGGAAAAGCATTGTTGAACGCCTCGTGTACTTGTATGCATCATTACAAAATGATATTGTTTTGCTTGTCATATTAATCAAGATAACAAAAAATGGCCATATCCATTGTGAAGTCGCTGATTTAATATGGATTAGCATCCTTCAAGTTGCATGATAATTCAATTTACTCGCACAATGATCGATAGCAAGAAGGCAGACCTGCCCCATGTATCCGATCCCTATGAATGTACCTCAGAATAGTTCAAACAAATTTCCGAGTGAAAAAATTTCCACTTTCCAATTGTGATGTAAACCCTGGTACCATAACAGTGCTTATTGCATTATTATGTACGTTCGTAACATTATGTTCTGCATAAAATGTCGTGAAAACACATTTACATTTTTGTAATTAAGCTGTTGTTAGAAATGATGTTATTTACATGAAAATGTCAAGGAGACAGGATCCCATCTCCAGGTTAGAACGACCTAAAACAAAGCATCTAGGGGTCACCCTACGGTCTTTGACATAATAAGGAACCTCACACCATAAAAAAGTAAAAACATTAATAAATCAATGGAAACAAATCACATCCAATATACCTGAATATTAAAAAAAACTGTAATTTTATAAACAGACATGGAAAATCCAATGACCAAACTATTCCTGACATGGGACTGGCGCGAATACTTGCGGTGAGGATAAACCCGTTTTCTTGGATCCAACTAACCCTTTTTGTGTGGTGATTGACGAAAAAAAGTACACAAATACACTCACAGTAAAAATCAAACTAGAAAAAATTCCAACTTATCAAGACGAGTACCTTCACAATGAAGTACAGTAAAACCTTATTAAACAAGCCACTGACTAAACCGGATTCCTGTCGAAACCCGCCGATTTTTTAATTCCAGAAACCCGTTGTTTACTGTTGATGTAAACCCTTTATAAACCCTTTATAAACCGGAAACTGTCTATTCCGAATTCCGATCAACGTATACAGTCACAATACACCAATTCCTTTATTATCTCGAAGCCATGAAATGGCTGGAGAGATGTTAATATGACAAGAAAAAAATAACGTGAGGCTTCAAGCCTATAAACAGCTTTAAAAGATGATCTTCGTGCTTCCGATAAAATATAGTGCGCAAGTTTCTTTCAAAATCGTATACATTGTGTTTTTAAGTTATATTTCTTCATTCTCTTGAGTTAAATACGGTGTTGCTTTATTAAATTGAAAACAATATGAATGTTTATCAAACTACTTGTTTTTTTATATTGCATCTCGGATCAACGAACCTGTCGCGCAGTAATTTGTCAAAGATGAAAATAACATTTTTTGTGACAGTGTATTGCGTATATTTATAGCAATGAAATCGACATGCAAAATCACACAATCCGATTATTTTCACGTATTACGGAATAGCTTAATACATGCAGACGTATGCAGGAGTACTTTGGATGACTACGAAGTTTTGCGACGTGTAGATTTTCAGGGCTTGGAGATTCAGCTCCATCGGAGCTTTGATAATTTACCTGTTTGTACGGATTTTTTTTTATTAAGCGTAACGATCGACTACGTAATGTCTTATGAACCAAAAAGGTAGCCTACAGGTTAGTAATGATAATTATATTGTAATTCGGGTATTGAATAAAGATAAAGTAATTAGTGATAAGTTTTTTAACCATTAGATGCCAATAAGTCAAATGTTTTTTTAATATAGAGGGTACTCCAAGAAGAGAAAAATTGACGATGTTTCTGTAGAAAACACACCGTCTCCGAAATGCACTCATTTGATTCTGAGGGGGGGGGGGGTGGCAGTTTTAGTCGAGTCAGATTATATATTTTCAACATTTTGCGGGTCAGAATATTTACTCTTCGCGGCTTCGTGGCGAGATTAATTAATTTCTATATACTGTATCAAAGAACCTGGGGCCAGATTATTTATTTATTTTTTAAATTATTTTCTGGGTTGTTGAGGCCAGAATATTTATTTTCAAGGCCAAATTATCTATTTACAAAATCTGCCAAAATCCCCCCCTCAGAATCCAATGGTCGTCCCCTAGTTCACAAGTGGAATATCAGTTAATTGTAGCATCGGAAAACCCAAGCCTACTAAGAAATACTTAGCTACACAATTTGAGATAGGGGCAACGACAGTTTCTGATATCCTGAAAAGCATAAAAGCTCCAACCCTTCAACTTGTGAATAATATGGGCTTTCAAAAAACGATACAAAAAGCACATGATGAATTCCGTAAAAACTAATGATGACTCCTCCACAAACACTGCTTATCTTACTAAGGACAAGGGATTGATAGATGCTATATATTGGATATCAAAATCGTTGGATGAAACCAAGGATACAACAATTCAATGATATTTCTGTGACGCATGTTTCCTAATAGTGAACCCTTGGATCAAAATGCACACAAATACCCGGATGATGACGATAGTGAAATTTCTTTGATTGTACCTCTGCGTGTATTTCGACAAAATTCTGATGATTCTGAAATCGTCACTTTCGATGAAATGGACAATGTTGAAGACAGTATACCACTAAAGGAATATTTTTAAAGGTGAATAAGAAAAAAACCCTTGCTGAACACTTTAAACAGCGTGACGAAAGGGGAGTCCAGTGAAAGTGACACCAACGAAATCGTTGAAGTTGGGTCTCCATGGGGTATGAGCGGGAAGTGGGATTGGCCTTTTTCAGAACGGGATCGTGGCAAAAAAGTGCACGTTAAAATGGGAAAAGTTGTCCAGCATGAAGCGGGGACTGCTGAAAATTGAGTCCGTGAAACGGGAAAAGATTACCTCTTTAAGAGTCTTTGTAAAATATTTTTTCCGTTCGGGAAACGTGAATTAGCATAAAACAATCCTGGGATTTCGGGAAAGGGGCCCCCATTGAGACCCCCTTGCAGCTGTTGACGTTGACAGTCTTGGGCGTATTTTTCATGCGAGGATACGTTTTTTAATTTCAAATTATTAAATTCAAATGCTAAGGATGACTATATCCTATAACACCCCAAACCTATGAGATCTATGACAGAGGACTGTTACGGCAAATGTTGTCGCCCCTGCACATATTATATGTGTAGGCGACAACATGTGCAGGACGTCAATATGTGCCGATACGGTTGCACATATTGTCGCCGGCGACAATATGTGCCGTAACAAGGACAACGTTGTCCGTTCTAAAATATTGAAAAAAAACAAGGACCCTTGACAAGTACGTTTTACAAAGTGTACATATGCTAGCGGCAATAAGCGAAATCAGGCATCAAGCCTATATGCTAGGCAATGAGCTTATGCCTAAGAAGTAATGTAATTTACTGAAACGGTTCAAGCATGAGTCTTAAAGACTAGGAAATAAACCTATTTACTACATAAAATGGCCAAGTATTAGACTTAATACCTGGTTATCTTTTTTAACTATAAAAAAACTGGGAATTCAACATTTAATTATGCAAGTAAAGTATGCAATACCTACATTTTCCTGGTCACTTATTGTCACACGTGTTTGATAAATGACACCTTGCAAGGCTTTCCTACACTTGCATCCATTGGTGTGCAAACATACTCAACGCAGGTATTCCATTGGTATTATATAGAGATCTGATAAATGAATGAAGACATTTTGCTTGTTTCATTTTTTAGAAAAAAAGCATATGACAAAACACAATTTAGAAAGATGTGTCAAATAGAGGAAGAAAAAATGAAACTCCAAACTCCCCGAAGGTCTTGGTTTAGAGTCGTCATGTATTTCAGTAGACATCGACAGTATATGTGAGGGGCCAGTATATATGTAAAGTCTTAAGGTCACTGAAATTCAAAGGTAATTTAACAGATTTGTTTAGAATATCCCTTCGATATCAACTATTACGTAAAGAATGTAAAGTACGTCCGAGTTTTTTCTGGGTGCCTAGTAAATGTCAACTTCGTCTTTGAAATTGTTTTCAAAAATGAACAATTTAAAATGTTTCCCCATAGGGTAACATGTTGAGCAATTTTCCTAAATGGCGGCGATTTTGGATTTGTGAACAGTACAAATATATAAAATCTGTAGAAATTGTAGTTTTTGATGAGCTGAATACTTTTGATAATAAAAATTCACCTCTATCTCAAATAATTTTAAAAATGTATCAAAAACATCATGAAAAACATTACAATTCATCGAAAGTAGAAAAAGACACTTCTATATGCCTCACTAGATTTACTTCACATTGTAACATAGGTAGATCTTGACATGCTAAACATTTTCGTAATGATTTTTAATGTAAGACAGATGTTACAAATATTTGCTATTTTCCTCGATTAAACATCAGGTATAGAAATAAGACCTTGTATCTGCGGCTCTCGGGATATTACCCCTTCTAAACGAGGCTGACTCCGAGGGATCCCCAATAGCAAAAATAGATCCAAGTGTTCTAGGCTGCGAGATACAACCCTTCAAAAACTGCATATCCGTGGTTGTGAATAAATACACAACCCATCTTTCGGGTGGAAAATGAACTAAGCTTTACGTGTTGGAAGAAATGTCACTTTTCCTGCACGTTAAAGAACCCCTTTAGAGAACTGTTGGGATCTCGCGTCCAATGAACCTTTTCATTACCCAGACTAATTAATCCTTGACACATATGTACTTGTGCTTGAGTAGACGTTAAACAATATTCGATCAAAATATTTGCAAAAACATCGATTTACCCCTATGTCATATTTTTCGTAACAATTCTTTTTATCTTTGGACTTATTAAACACAATTTTTATACTGCATACACTTATGATGGTTTGGGCAAAGATAGGTTCCAATTAGGTCGGCAGTTTCAGACAAGAACATTTTTCAAATTGTTTACGTTCTGCATGGCCTTTTAGGCCAGTTGAGCTTACATAAATAAAGTATCACAGTGGCCAAACATATTTCCATAGGCAAAACGAAATAAGAGTACAAAGACATTAATTTAGCAGTGATACATCAAAAACAAAAAGAACTTTAAACTCAGATACTGAGCCTGTATCGCTCACCTGACAAAGATGCTTTTAAGCCATGCCTATGCTGATGACCAAAAATGTTTTTCGTTAAGCTATTTTCTCTACTTCAATCCATGTATTTGTCAGATTGAATTGTAATAATTATTCTTTGTCAATATCTCTCCATATATTACTCCAAAATAGTTAAGTTAAATTTTCTGTGATGATTTCAGAGTAGATGTTGAAAATTAAGATTTCCACATAGGATCTTATGTTAAACTATGTATTGCACTAGCCACGATGATTTTTTATCGGATCAAAATAAAATGACCAATCTTAGTTATGGATCTTGCATGCATCATTCCTGTAAAGTTTGGTTGAATTTCCCATATGGTTTCAGACGAAAAGATGAAAATGTGATTTTCTCAGAGTCCAATGCTAAAGTTATGTTTTGCGTTGGCAGTCATCTTTCTATCTGAGTAATCTTTGTTAAGAACCTTCTTGTAAAGTTTTGTTGAATTTGCTTCCCTGGTTTCAGAGGAGAAGATGAAAGTGTGATTTTCCCATAGGGTAAAATGTTATCCTATGTTCTGTGCTGGCGGCCATGTTTTTTACCGGATTGTAACGAAATGAGCAAATTTTGTTAAGGACATTCCATACATCATTCCTGTAAAGTTTGTTTAAATTTCTTTTGATGATTTCAGAGAAGATGAACATGTGATTTTCCTATAGGATCCAATGTTGAACTATGTTCTGTGCTGGCGGCAAAGTTTTTATCGGATCCAAATGAAATGAGCAGTTTTTGTTTAGGACCTTTCATACATCATTCCTGTAAAGTTTTGTTGAATTTGCTTCAGAGGTTTTAGAAGGGAAGAAAAAAATGTGATTAGTTGTGTGCTAGCGGACATGTCTTTTATCGGATCGGAACGAAAGGAGTAATCTTTGTAAAGGACCTTCAAAACATCATTCCTGTAAAGTTAGGTTAAATTTGCTACAGTGGTTTCAGAAGAGGAGATGAAAATGTGATTTATTTAACAGAGTTTAATGCTAAACCACCAGAGTCAAATTGGTTTCTTGTTCAACGTTTAACGTTCAACATTCTTTTTTTTTTTTCAGTTCAACGTTCAACATTCAATTTTTTTTCAGTTCAACGTTCAACATTCGCAGTTCAGCATTTAACATTCAATTTTTTTTTCAGTTCAATGTTCAACATTCGCAGTTAAACGTTCAACATTCATTTTTTTTCAGTTCAAGGTTCAACATTAGCAGTTCAACGTTCAACATTCGCAGTTCAACGTTCAACATTCAATTTTTTTTCATTTCAACGTTAAATATTCGCAGTTCAACGTTCAACATTCAATGTTTTTTTTCAGTTCAACGTTCAACATTCATTTTTTTTTTTCAGTTCAACATTCGCAGTTCAATGTTCAACATTCAATTTTTTTTTTCAGTTCAACGTTCAACATTCGCAGTTCAACGTTCAACATTCAAATTTTTTTTCAGTTCAACGTTCAACATTCGCAGTTCAACTTTCAAAATTCAAATTTTTTTTCAGTTCAACGTTCAACATTCGCAGTTCAACGTTCAACATTCATTTTTTTTTAGTTCAACGTTTAACATTGGCAGTTCAACGTTCAACATTTAAAATTTTTTTTCAGTTCAACGTTCAACATTCAATTTTTTTTCTTCAGTTCAACGTTCAACATTCGAAGTTCAACGTTCAGCATTCAATTTTTTTTTTTCAGTTCAACGTTCAACATTCAATTTTTTTTCCGTTCAACATTCGCAGTTCGACGTTCAACATTCAATTTTTTTTTCAGTTCAACGTTCAACATTCGCAGTTCAACGTTCAAAATTCAATTTTTTTTCAGTTCAACGTTCGACATTCGCAGTTCAACGTTCAACATTCAAATTTTTTTTTCAGTTCAACGTTCAGCATTCAATTTTTTTTTCAGTTCAACGTTCAACATTCGCAGTTCAACGTTCAACATTCCATTTTTTTATGGTTTAGATCAACGTTCAACATTCGAAGTTCAACGTTCAGCATTCAATTTTTTTCAGTTGAACGTTCAACATTTGCAGTTCAACGTTCAACATTCATTTTTTTTCAGTTCAGCGTTTAACATTCGCAGTTCAACGTTCAACATTCAATTTTTTTTTCAGTTCAACGTTCAACATTCAAATTTTTTTTTCAGTTCAACGTTCAACATTCGGAGTTCAACGTTCAACACTCATATTGTTTTTCAGTTCAATGTTGAATATTCGCAGTTCAACGTTCAACATTCAATTTTTTTTTCAGTTCAACGTTAAACATTCGCAGTTCAACGTTCAAAATTCATTTTTTTTTTCAGTTCAGCGTTCAACAATCGCAGTTCAACGTTCAACATTCAATTTTTTTTAGTTCAACGTTTAACATTGGCAGTTCAACGTTCAACATTTAAAATTTTTTTTCAGTTCAACGTTCAACATTCGCAGTTCAACGTTCAACATTCAATTTTTTTTCTTCAGTTCAACGTTCAACATTCGAAGTTCAACGTTCAGCATTCAAATTTTTTTTTTTCAGTTCAACGTTCAACATTCAATTTTTTTTCCGTTCAACGTTCAACATTCATTTTTTTTTCAGTTCAACGTTCAACATTCAAATTTTTTTTTCATTTCAACGATCAACATTCGCAGTTCAACGTTCAACGTTCAATTTTTTTTTTCAGTTCAACGTTCAACATTCGCAGTTCAATGTTCAACATTCGCAGTTCAACGTTCAACATTCAAATTTTTTTTTCAGTTCAACGTTCAACATTCAATTTTTTTTTCAGTTCAACATTCGCAGTTCAACGTTCAACATTCAAAATTGTTTTCAGTTTAACGTTCAACATTGGCAGTTCAACTTTCAACATTCAATTTTTTTTTCAGTTCAACGTTCAACATTCGCAGTTCAACGTTCAAAATTCATTTTTTTTTCAGTTTAACGTTCGACATTCGCAGTTCAACGTTCAACA
>MJUU01041940.1:0-10566 GCA_002080025.1 Modiolus philippinarum | reverse complement strand
CCCCCCCCCCCCCCCCCCCCTTCAGGTTAAATGGCTGGTCCCTAACGTCTTGTCTATACTTCCAGAAAAAAATAAACTTGTACTGTAATCAGCCATCTTTCTTAGCTACAGTGTTGTAAATCTGATCTAGTAGCTTTAACTGGTCTTTTAAATTTAGAACATTATTTTGTCATTTCTATTTGTATACTTGGTTCATGTGAGTCCTTCTTTTACATGTGAGAATATTTTTCTTCGGACTTTTCTGATTTGTCACTCAATATTAACTTTATTTCTTGTATGATAATTTTTCGACAGAAGCATTGTTGTCAATTCAACATTTTATCAATAGCTGACGTATCATACGAACGTAACAACTTATCATGGGAAACACACATATCATACGATAAGGGATCTATCAATGCACCTATTTTGTTAAAATTAACTAAATTTGTATATTGGGCTTGCTTAGTCAATCACAATATTTTGTTTTATTGGTATGTGCTTGATAATCAATAGGTTGATATTTTCACATATATTTATGTATTTCTCTATGAGTATTTTTTACACTTACATGTAGAGAACAATGAGTATTGAAAGATGTACTCGATTTACATGTTATGTTGTGACAGCTATGAATATTTCTCAGAGGTAACAAAAGGGTATTAAAGTAATATTTTACTTTAACCTAGTATTATTCGGCAGTTCATTTTAAAATTTGATGAATATTTCCCTTCTGTGTACTTCATTTTGCAGTTCTACGTACGTTTTCCCGTTTGATTCAAACAACTTTTTTTTCCACGAAAATTAAGCATATCCACATAGAGAAATGTCGGTGGAGAAATTTGAAATTTCAGTGTCAGTAAATCTGTATTGTTTAATTTGCACATAATATTGCACAGTTAAAAAGCTACCCTATAAACAATATATAAAATCCGAGTAATGGCTTCGAAATATATTGCTACTCAAGTGGGTGTCGAACTTCAATTTGGCAGCTTTCATAATTCTCACGGGAAATTGTTATTCCCATGAGAACAATTGCGTATTTTTCATTAGAACATCAATAATAGTTTGAATAGAAAACTTTAAAACTCCATGTGGAGCAAAACATCCCATGGAATAAAAACTTCATAATGGAGGAGTACGAATTTTTCGCGGACCCTTTTAGTTTTATACGTGGTTCTGCTATTTATGCTATTAACTAAAGAATATTTTTGTCCTTGAGAGACACCTGTACATTGATACAAGACAATTTTGTCACTTTCTTTTTAATTCATGAAATGTTCTGTGTTGGGTTGTACATGTTCAGCTTATCATGACATCAGCTGGTCACGTGATCAAATAGGTCACCATTACACTGTCGTTTATCGTAAAAGGAAAATGCACAGTACTGTACAATAAATCTAGGATATTTTTTTCTTGAATTCGTTTTTAAAAATGTTCCAATCAAATATGGTTCTTTATTAAATTATCTTTCCAAAGATATAAATTGTTTTAGAATCGGAAAATCTTTGGTTACTTTAAAATTGATTTGAAAATTCGCTATGTAAAATGTAAATTGTCTCGTTAATTTCTTTGTAAATATAGTAAATTTCGTGTTGGGTGGTGTAGGAAATTGTATTATATTTTGAAAATGCAATAACCTTTAAAAATGTTCCAATCAAATTAGAAAGTTAAGAAAATTATCTACAAGAAGATATGATTTTTAACACTTAAAGAAGTGATTCTTTTACTTCAAAATTGATTTGGAAATTGCCAAAATTTCAAAAATTGACGACGACCGGAAGTAAACTATCATTTGTTTACATTAGCCAGTGATCTTATTTCAAAATCTGTATAGATATCGTTTCATTTCAAGCTTTCTTACCAACCTGAAGTAAGACATATCTACTCACCGACTTTTCTTATATTCAATGTTATTTTTTGTTGTTGTTTTGTTGGGGAGGGGGGGGGTATTATGAGAAAGCTATGAAGTAAAGGCTGGTCTGTATTTTATTCAGAAAAAATCAAAATAAGTGCAAAAAACTTTGTATCCACTTGGTCAGCAACCCTTTGATTTTCTTGAAGAGGTATATTCAAAGTTTGTTTCTGCACAAAATTTAAAAAAACAAAGTAACCCGATTTGGGACCATACAATGTAACAGTCACTAATGACCTTATTGATTTGTCACATCATCAGTGATGTTTTATGACCTTGTTAATTTGACACCCACCCGTATTGTTGATTGCCCCAATAAACAATTTTACCTGTACACACGTGTGGTACTTGTGGCTTAATTAGTCAATAAATGACCATATTTTTGCAAGTATTTTGGTGTTTACAAATTTGTGTTTGTGTAGTAAACAACTATAATAATCATTGATGTTTAGAGATGTTTTCTTGTGATAATTATAGAGTTTTTAACAGATATTTATTTCATATATTTTTATATATTTATTTTAAAAAAAGGTTTAAAAATGTAAAGATGATTTTATAAACCATTATAAGCACGTATCGTTTACTCCTTTGATACTACAGAGGTACCAGTACAATCACCGTTAACCAGTTTATAATTGATTGACAGAGTTACATTTCCTGATAAAGTCGGTAATAGCTTGGTATGATGTTCTCAATTCTGTCGTGCGGCTTAAGATTTTCCTTACTGGTCTCTCCCTCTAATTGCTTCGGACTTTTGTTGTCACTTTTTTTGTTTCTACAACTTCTTGAATGTGTTACATTTAATTTCATTTCGAACTTATTGTATTTTAATCGATACAATCATATCATTTATAGAACTTCACTATTTGTAGTTTTAATATATTTTTCAATTTTCTGGATAGAAACTCTTCCCTTCGCCACTGCGCTCTGCATGGATTTTTTTAACAAAAACCTATTCTTGCGTTAAATTCTGTGTTGCATGCATATGTAGGTACCACTGCAATCAACATGAAATATGAGTTCCAGGCGATGAGTTAAAAAACAAATTGATGACAAATTCGCAGACGTTTACGAAGTTACATTGTGTTATTGGCGAAGGAAGTATATTTTTTTAACTTTCCATACTGTTTTTACTTTGCGTTAAAGCCATATCGCTTTATTTATGCAATCTGAGAATGTTATGTCACAACCATTATTACTGTCTCGCTTTTTGCAACGTCCTTCCACTTCCAAATACATTAGTCAGAATTATTTACCTGACTTACCTGCTGTCCAATTTTGAATTTTAGACTATTAAAATGGTAACATCCAATTATACTGCCATTGCATTAATTTTTTAAGACGTAATAATTTTAAATGCTTTCATACCCCTCCCTCCAATAATTTTCTCGTATATATATACATACTGTTCCAAATACCTGCTAAAAGCTACATTAAGTCTACATTTGGCCGGAGTTGTTCCAGACCCATTGTATATTTTGATCATACGCGAATTGTAGGGCCATACAAGTATTTTTTTCGACATGCCTATATTGGGGTATTTCTTGCAAATTACTTTAAATATTTGTTGAAACGTGTAACGTTTGACAGAGTCATTTTTGCAGTGAATAAAAGACCTAAAACAATGGAATTCACCTTCCTGCTTTTCCCGATTGGTGTCGCTGTTGCACTATCAGGTAGTACGCGGGAAATATGGTATTTCACGCATGTTCAAAAATTCTTCATTGTGCGTGAATTTTCCCGGTATCACGACGTCACAGAGTAAAACCCGATAGTGCAGTGGTGACACCAGGTGGAACAAAATATGGAAGGTGCATTCCATTTATTTTACATGGATGAAAATTGATAACCACAGACAAAACCCTTTCCAATTGACATAATTCAATCGTTAAGGTCTCGAATGCCCCCTCCAAAAATTCCAATATTAAATTTGTTAAAAAATAGCAACCTCTATTCACCGGACATATGTATGAAATCTTTAAAAGTATTAACAGATTAAATAATGATAGATGATTTTATCTGATCACGTATGAAAGTTCCTGAAAATATCAAAATTGTTTTTGATGGCATTTTAAGGAATCGCCCTTATAACTCGGCACATGTCTTAGTTTACACAAATCACGCCAAGACCCCTTCTAGTCCCTTTGTAAACTTTACCTGTTGACTATTTTTCATGAACAGTTACATAACCCTTCACGATTGACCAATTTCATTTAAACATGCACATATATAAAGTAGATACGTCTCCGGTACAAGATTTCTAATATTTAAGTTTTACATCAATATGCATGATTATATTTTAAAATTTTATTAAAGTATAACTGTTAAACCTTTTATATTGACTATTTCGACAATATTTATCATGTTTTGTCTGTTTATTTTATATTTTACACACTGGAGAATTAACTGCTCTCGTAATGTACATTTGGTTCGTTCGTTCAGTTCGTCACTTATCCGGTTACCTCTAATACACGCTTACGCATTTTTTGAGACCAGGCTTCACTAAAACAAATTTAAAAGCTGATTGTGTTGAGCGTAAAATTCCCTCTCTTTGGGCCAAAATAAAAATATTGTTTGTTTCCCCTCGCTCGACCGACCGAGAGAAAACCCCGCCGATCCGAAAGTTTTTATCCTGTTTTCTTGGCGATGTTTTTTTTTTATTTCCGGAAAAATTTCGGGGTTGAATCCGGCTCCGGTCAGCATTTCTCTAAGACCGGAAGTTCACGTCAAATCAATTCCGAATCGTCTACAGGAGGCGAAAAGAGAACCTGCAGCGGCGGAACACTCCTCTTGTGTTCATCTGCGGACAAAATGAAGTTAAATCGGCAACTGGTGAAATCGGCACCTGGTAAAATTGGCACCTGGTGATTTCGGCACCTACCAATTTGTTCTGTACGAGAAATAAAATATGGTGTTAACATATTTTTAATTCAATAATTAACATTATTTGATCCTTATTAAAAATGCAGTTTTACTAATTATGATTTTCATTGAAAAACAAACATAATGTTTGTTAAGAATAATAAGTATAAAACAACATGTGCCAATTAGTAATTATAATTATGTAAGCAAATCAATTGGCCTGATTGAAAAACAAACATAGGTTCGAACAATTTATAAAATATCATTAACATGATAAAAGGTGCTTTGAAGTTAAAGAAACTTCCAAGCTGGCTTGTTCTTGTCATTTTGAAATTAATAAATTGATCTGCGCACGTATGAAGACTTGTTTCTTGGAATTGATCAAATTAAAGATAAAATTACACAAGACAAAATTACTATCAATACATGTTAAAAATACATAAAGCAATGTGAACAATGCTTTTATTGTTCCAGAGTTCAAAGGAAATAATCAACGCTCAATTTGGGTTCTTTTGTTCTCATTTCGGCGATTCTAGTACTTCATGTTTGAGCACTACCGGTCTTGTCATTTTTCTCAGTTTTCATAATTTTGTTCTCTTGCTATTTCTTTATGCGGTTTTCTTCTTCATATATGCCAATAATTTATGAATCAATCTTGATCTTCATTCCACTGACACTTTATCAAATCACTTGTACTACGGAACTGAAAAAACTGAAAAGAGTTCAGAAGGACTCGCAATTCATCAGTTTGTTAAAAATGTCAGTGAAATACTAACAACTGCATCATTAGGATTGAACAAACAAACTTGTAATGACAGCGATAGAAAATGTCAAGGCATTAATTAATTTTTCTGCAAAACTGGACTCCAGACAATTCAATAAAAAACTAAAAAGTATAATAAAGCCACTGATTAAAAAGAATACAAATACAAGCCAGATATGCCAAATGTATAAAGAAAAGGCACATTTACAATGAAGGAAAATACAATAAAAACTGGGTCCGAATTTACCAGGTTCCGATTTCACCAGGTGCCAAAATCACCAAAGCAGGTGCCGATTTCACTAGGTGCCGATTTCACCAGGTGCCGATTTAACTAGTATTCTTGGTAAAAGGGTGGTGTATAGGGGGCACCAAGAGGGGGTTTCCTGTCCTCAAGCACCTGTGATCAAGACAGTAGGGCATTTGTTCTGCTCCAGAAAAAGCTGCATTTACAGTCATTATTAATCCCTGCAATGCTAGAAATGCCCTTAAACTAAAGCCCTCTTAACTGGTATCAGTATTCTTACAGTAATGTTTCCGTAATCATCCGAGATTTTTTCCCCGTCTATAAAACAAATGAGGAAAAATTAACTTTTTGGTTTGAATATCCCCTATTCGTATGAATAAGCAATGAAAATGATGGCCGTAAAAATCATATTTATCTTTATAATAGATGACTTACACAAATTCTGTGATTTCATTTGTAATAACTAAATACCGAAGTCACTGTGAATTTACTTTCTGCATATGCGCATTTCGACAACTTATGTCTCATCAGTGCAGATAAAATCTAAACGTTTGGAAGACCATAAACTCAAAGATGTTNTTAGTGTAGGAGAGGGTAAGTAAGGGTTATGTTATCGTTGAAATGGGGGTTGGTGTTAGGTTAGGTTCAAGGTTGTTTTAGGGCCATGAAAATAAGGGTTAGAGGTTGTGTTAGTATTAGGTTACAGTTATGACTTATGGTTGGGATACAATGTTACTGCTAATATCTATGTTAAAGGCTTAGTTATGGAACGCCATGACTATCTTACGTAGTGTATAACCATTTTACGTGGTACCAACTTTATTATGTTATGTAGTCATTTTATCATGTTATGTAGTAACTTTTTTATGTTATGTAGTAACTTCATTATGTTGTGTAATAACTTTATTATGTTATGTAGTAAATTTATTATGTTGTGTAGTAACTTTATTATGTTATGTAGTAACTTTATTATGTTATGTTGTAACTTTGTTATGTTATATAGTTACTTTATAATGTTATGTAGTCAGTTTATTGTGTTATGTAAAAACTTTATTACGTTATGTTGGTACTATATTGTGTTATGTATTAACTTTAAAATGTTGTGTAGTTACTTTATTATGTTATGTAGTCATTTTATCATGTTATGTAGTAACTTTATTATGTTATGTAGTAACTTCATTATTTTGTGTAATAACTTTATTATGTTATGTAGTAAATTTATTATGTTGTGTAGTAACTTTATTATGTTATGTAGTAACTTTATTATGTTATGTAGTAACTTTGTAATGTTATATAGTTACTTTATAATGTTATGTAGTCAGTTTGTTGTGTTATGTAAAACTTTATTACGTTATGTTGGTACTTTATTGTGTTATGTATTAACCTTTAAAATGTTATGTAGTTACTTTATTATGTTATGTAGTCAGTTTATTATGCCCTGTGCATTGTTGACCTCATTATGTTAAGTATTTAGTGTATTATGTTATGTAAAAACTTTATTATGATATGTAGAAACTTTATCACGTTTTGTTGGTACTTTGTTGTGTTATGTAGGAACTTTAAAAATGTTATGTCGTTACTTTATTTTGTTATGTAGTAAGATTATTGTGTTGTGTAGAAACTCTATTACGTTATGTTGGTACTTTATTGTGTTATGTAGTAACTTTATTGCGTTATGTAGTAACTTTATAATGTTATTTAGTAACTTCAATATGCTGCGTAGTTACTTTATTATGTTATGCAGTCCGTTTATTATTATGTAGAAACTTTATTATGTTGTGTTGGTACTTTATTATGTTATATATTTACTTCATTATATTATGAAGGAACTTTATTGTGTTATGGTGTTACTTTTTTATGCTATGTGGTTACCTTATTATGTTGTATAGTTTATTTATCATGTTATGTAGTAATTTTATTATGTTATATAAACTTTATTTTGTTATGTTGTTAATTTTTTTATGTTATGTAGTTACTTTACTGTGTTAAGTATGATCTATATTATGTTGTGTAGTAACTTTTATATGTTATGTAGTAACTTTATTATGTTATGTGGTTACCTTATTATGTTGTGTAGTAACTTCATTATGTTATGTAGTAACTTTATTATGTTATGTGGTTACCTTATTATGTTGAGTAGTAACTTCATTATGTTATGTAGTAACTTTATTATGTTATGTGGTTACCTTATTATATTGAGTAGTAACTTCATTATATTATGTAGTTAGTTTATTACGATGTAGTGAACGTATTCATGCGGATCCAAAAAGCCCGGATGTCCAATATCACGTTGAAATAATGACGTCGCCTTCAGTTGTATGTGACATAAAGACAATTTTAGAGGAAATCGGCATGGGGGACTTGTATGAAACATTTGCTGCTGATAAATGAAGTAAAGTTAGCATTTACAAGCCCCTTTCCGATTAAGATCTCATAAGATTTGGACTTAGTGTACTTGTACATGAGATAATATCTCATGTCTACACTTTGCTCAATTACTATTATCTAAATGTTCAATTACTATTATCTAAATTTATGTAAATTCTAAAACTTAAAGATTAACTCCCTCTGTCGTAGTTTCGTCCTTGGCTATATTGATATTACTGATTATTCGGATTTCATTTGGTTTTATGCATTTTAAACATTTTTTGAAATTATGGATTTCCTTTGTTTGGGTTCTAGTGCTGCTGATGATGAATTAATTTCCGAAATGGCCATACAGCTCATTAAAATTATTGCAGTTGGAGTTCACATATGTGTTATGGTCTCATTTTCATTTACTCCATATCCTTTCGTAAAATATTTAACACCGCTACACGATTGGGGATAGGGCCAGGTCACGCGACATTCTCAAAGCAAAAGTGTTTATTATTCATGTCTTAAATATTACTTATGTTTATGCTCGGGTAAACCCTCGTTCATTATTACTTTATTCCTCCGTTAAAACATTGATCTTGTAAAAGTGCCATAATTGTATATTATTACATCTCCGAAACGAATCTCAAATCTGACTGCAATAAAAATGATCAACATGATAAGATCCACCCACCCTGCATTTTTTTCAAGTTGAAAAAAATCGGATGACCCTTTTAGAGTAGTTACTAGACCAATCGCAACCAAACTTGGTGAAAATAGTCCTTTGGAAAAAAGTGTCCCGCAAGTCCGCATTACATTCAAGATGCCCACCAGCGGGTAATTCAGTTTAACATTGCAGCATATGGGAAAACGCGTTCTTCTCCTATGAAAACTGATGAGCCAATGGGAGCCAAACTTGGTCAAAATAGTCCTTAGTTGGCCCCTTTGAAAAAAAAGTATCCGGAAAGTCACAATCACATCCAAGATGGCCTTCAGCGGGGCACATTGAACCCTACGGGAAAACACATTTGAAAATCTCCTCTAAAACTGCTGAGCCAATTGGAAATTGTCATTTCCTTGGCATTATAATTTTTCTTTACTCTCTGAAAAATCGTCAGAAATGCTATGGGGTCAAATGTAACGTTCTGTAACTCAAACAGCAGGACACACTTATCCTATTCTCGACATTAACTCTGACACCCTAACTTAGCTTATCACGTGAACATTTCAAATCGGAAATGGTAGCATGTTTAAGTTGATACATGAGAAGGTATGGACTTTGAAATTTCAATTATATGATAACACTAGTTGAAGCCCTATTAATTTGTATGGAAATACTTCTTGGATCATGGGAGTTCGGGGAATTGAAATGAGGGGGGAGGCTTACAACGCAATTTAAGCTAATATGTAAGATATCACTCGATCAGAACTTCGTTAAAGAAAGGCGTTAAGGTCAAAGGTCAGGATGCAATCAATCCATTGATTTTTTAAAATTTTGCACAGAATTAAATATAAGTATAAGACATCAATAAATGTAATAAAAATGAATTCGTTTTCATTGTACAACTGTCTGATAAATGACCCTTTGAACCATCAAAAATAAATAGAATATACTTGGAAATCAAGATTTAATGTACAAATTTGTCGCTGTTTGCATTATATCTTCAGTCTTACTGGATCCATAGATTTTGTTTAAAAAACGATATAATATGTAGAAAATATGGAGGTCACCGAGTTCGTTTTCTCTGTGGGGAACGTCAAAGTTGTCGCAAATTATTCTTGTCTTTTGGCAATCTCGGTCTTCCGTTAAAAAGATTATACACATTCCACTGTTTCTTTTGTATGCTATCTGTAAGTGGGTCATTTGTAGACCGGACTTGGCTTCCTTTCTTGGCTTGGTTTTGGAATTTACGACTGCGGGTATTGTAGAAAAAGATGACAATCGGACATTAAATTCAATTGTTTTCTTTAAGCTATCTTGGACCTATTTTATAGAAAAACTATGCTCAAGAGGGCGTTTTGTGTAATGTTGTTTGCTTAAACGATTCTACATACCCTATGGCGTTGTGTGCATCATACGTAATTAAGGCGAAGTGTGACGGGGTGAACGGGGTGACCGTTTTAATTTTAGAGATATGATTGTTTGAAGTTTACTGCACGAAACAATAAAATTTTTAACGGAAGACCGAGATTGCCAAAAGACAAGAATAATTTGCGTCAATCATCTTTGTTAAAAAATGCCCAATAAATGCATATGATATTATATGTTTCTGTTTATTCAGATGAAATTTAGTTTATTAAATCATTTATTATTTTATAGCTGGGCCATTTCGCTACTTTCGAGGCATAAGCTTACTGCCTCTTTAAAAAAATGTTCAGTTGTTGTAGCCTCGTTTATAGTTACTCTCTATATTTTACTTAAATATTCAATAGAAATGAGTTTTTTTT
>MJUU01041938.1:122073-194318 GCA_002080025.1 Modiolus philippinarum | reverse complement strand
TATATATATATATATATATTTTTTTTTTTAATCTTCTTCAAACTCGCACTTGATCAACATTACATGTATTTAGATGGCAATTTCGCTAAATCTCTCCAGTGAATATTAGTTAAAAAGTCAAGGTATTTCTGCTTTTCTTATTACAAAGGACCTTAGGTAAAGATGGGAGCTGACGCAACATTCCATAAAGTGCACTTTAAGTGAACTCGAGGAACGCTTTTGAAGTTCACTTCGCGTTCGCTAAGCTAACGTGAAGTTCACTTTTTTGGACTAACTACCTATTCCATGACAGCTATTTTTGCGTCCACTAGTGAACTTTTTCGAGTGCACTTGAAACCTGTCGCGACGATCGAATTCTCAAGGGATCTGCCAGTAGGATCTCTCTCTATACTGTTACGATGTCAACATGTGATTGTTTTCTATTTTGATCTTAGGCAGTATATTAAATGAACACAAAAGCATATTTTTTTAATGAGGGCATTCATGAAAACCACTTTCATATATTTTAAATCAAATCGCCTACGTATCGAAAACGGGAAAACATTGAAAAAACTAAAATTCAAATAACTAAATACCGAAGTTACTGTGAATTTTGATTCTGCGTATGCGCATTTCGACAACTAAAGTCTACATTATCAAAGTAAAGTTTCCCTTTTTAAACTAGGAAAAGTGTTCCCACATATCAGTTTTGAGAAAATATACAATGTATATGAATTGGAAATAAGCTCTGACATAGAATATCTCACATTGTTGACATGTTTTAAGGAAGAAGAAAGGTGAAAACAATATTCGAAACACAATTTAAAGTCATTTTGGAGAAAAGATCTTTGATAGCACGAGAAAGGAAATAAGCAAAAATACATCTAATATTTCTATCTTATAAGGTAATTTTGGGGGAAATACATATAAATATAGTGTGAGGCCAGTTGAAATAAGCACCGACACATAATATCTACCACTTCTGATGTCATTTTTGATAAAAGATGCATAAATTTGGTATCGCAAGGAAGGAAAAAAGCTCAAATATAAAATATTCCAATTTTGTGAAAAATACATATAAATAACTAAATACCGAAGTTACTGTGAATTTAGATTCTGCATATGCGCATTTTGACAACTTATGTCTCATCAGTGCAGATAAAATCTAAACGTTTGGAAGACCATAAATGTTGTGTCGCGACAATTGATATAAGCACCAACATATAATACCTCCCACTTTTGAGGTCATTTTTGACAAAAGGTGTAGAAATTTGGTATCGCTAGAAAGGACAAAAGCTAAAATGCAAAATATTTGAATCTTATAAGGTAATTTGGGGAAAAATACATATAAATGTTGTGTCACGGCAATTACAATAAGCACCAACATATAATATCTCCCACTTTTGAGGTCATTTTTGACAAAAGATGTATACATTTGGTATTGCGAGAAAGGAAAAATGCTAAAATGCAAAATATTTCAATCTCATAAGGTAATTTTGGGAAAAAACATATAAATGTTGTGTCTCGACAATTGAAATAAGCACTGACAAATAATATCTCCAACTTTTGAGGTCATGTTTGACAAAAGATGTATACATTTGGTATTGCAAGATTTTTTTTTTAAATTACATATGAATTTAGTGTCTCCAGCATGAAAATAGGTCTCGATAAAATACGCTTTTTGAAAGATTTATTCAGAATATAATGTAACGTAAGCATGGAATGTATAAATAAAACAAAAGAACGCTGTAATTTATAATGGCATTTTGGTTTCAATTAATTATCAAAAATAAATTAAAAGGAGAATGAAGTCATCGAGTTTTCATACTTTTTGCTGAAAGTTAATTTCGTCATATTAATATCACGTGCTTTCAACTGACCAATCGTTAAGAGCAATCCAAAGCTGCCACGAAGTTTTCAAGTTCAATTCGCGTTCACTCCCGCGATTGCATCTTCTTTTCAAGTGCACTCGAAAGCGATCACAAGTTCACTCTTGGCTGTCATTGAATCACTTTCATGTGCACACGAAGTGCACTGGAGGAACGCTTGGGGTGCACTTTGATGGAATATTTCGTCAGCACCCATCTGTATCTTAACAGTTCTTGTAAAAACATGTTAATTTTTTTTCAAAATAAAATAAAGAGTGCTGTGCGGCAGTTCGTGTAAGCATAAATAAACAAACGAGTTAAAATTCTTGTCGAACTGCGATAAAAGGTAAAACAAAAAATATCTACACATATCAAAACATAAAAGATAAAAAAACAAGCAGACAGAGGTAGGGATTGGCCAAGATCATCGACATTAATGTCTTCAAGGGGCCGTGAAAAGAAAACAAAATGGCTGAATAATGAAATATTACGTCACAAAAATAAATTTGATGTTTATAATTTAGAGTAATTGTTTATAGGTAAAATAAATTTGACGTTCATTGTTTAGACAGTGGAGCCCAATAGTTGAAGAAATCCTCCCAAAATAGGTAGGGGGAGGAAATTAAGCCCTCAACACGAAACAGAAATTAATTAAAAGAAAATAAATATCGAAAAAGTATTGAAATAACAAATAAAATGTAAAAATAAATAAAATTGAAGATACCAGTCCAAGGATAGTACATTAAACACTAGTTTTTATATTTATACCTTTGGGGTTTTGGGTACCCAGAGTGAATATAATCTATTGTTCTAACTGTTGTCGCTGTTGTCGTGAACTGTCAACCTGAGTAAGGACTGTCACGCTCATGTCTTCCATGGAATGTTGGCGAAACCTGAAATGGTTACCGACGGGTGTGTCTTTGTGAGCTGTTACGGATCGAAGATGCTCAGCAAAGCGATCACCCAGTCTGCGGCAAGTCTCACCAACATATATTTTGTGACACCGTCTACATACTATGGTATATATCACATTCTTGGTTAAACAAGTATAACCAGAACTGATTTTGTAAGAACCATCAGGACCCTTGATGAATTCCGTTTCCATAGTAAAGGGACAAGTTCGACAGATCTTGCAACCACTACGTCGTGTTCCCCTATATGACTTGTTGTTACTGTTCTGGTCGGTCCTGATTTTGCTGGACACTAGATGATCTCTTAAACTCTTTCCTTTGCGATAGGCTGTAATTGGCAACGATGGAAATATTTCAGCCATCAGTGGATCATCTTGTATGATTTTTTTGAAATTCTGTACTAATATCTTCTGTATAGCGACATTGTGAGGATGGTAAGTTAGAACTTAAGGTATTCTTTCGCTGTTTTCTTTTTTCTTTTTTGTCATTGCCTTTCTGCGAGTAATTGTAGTAACAGAGTCAACAGCCCTGGTAATTGGTAATTATTTCGAAGACTTCGTAATTTTCTAATCTACTTTATAATCACTTACTTAGTAATTCTCTTTCAGTTACCTACATTAATTCCAAAATTGTAATTCTTGCATCACGAGTTCTTTCTAACTAGATTCTCGTATTTTTTTTCTTTAAAGCTGGTGCAGTCGTCATCACGTTTTCAGGAATCGCTACAATGTATCATTATAAATGAAGATGAACATCTTTCAATAGATTCAGTGTTATACCTGAATTAACACATATCGAATTTACATCGGACTTTTCACTAACAAAGTGAAAAATCCCACATGTTGAGAAGAACCATGCTAATTCTTCCGGAGCACTTGATGATAGATCTTGGTTTTAGAGGTTTACAATGTATTTATTTTTTATTTTGGTTGTGTTTTAATTATATTCTGTTTGTTTCATCATTGTCCTTTATGTTGTTTCTCTATATGATTCTTATATTGCCATGTATTATAGATTTCTGATTTCTTGGTTGTTGTGTCGGTATTAGGCCATGATCTGAATTCACTTATCGTGCATCCCCACTTTCAATCCAGATTTTTTTTTTTCGGACTTCTTACGTCCCTTCTTCAAAAATAAAATCTGTTAACACGAATATAACCTGTTTGCAAAGATAGAAAGGGACCACTTTTAATTTGTAGTTCATCACTTGAAATTTTGAGAGTCTCGTTTTGACTAAAATTTCAACTTTTTTGTTGTTTTATTGTCTATAGATGGTTGAAACATACAAAATCTGGGTATCAAATGAAAGCTGTATTCATAATCATTACAATGAATAAAAGTTTGGGCAAGTTACGACCTTTTTAAAGTCTGGGTTATAAAATAAGAACCCTTCCCCTGCAAAAATGGTGAAAATGACGGTTGTTTTGTTTTTCATTCCTTTACAGAAACGAATTTCGTAGTTTGTTGTAATTTTTGTAGTTTTCGGAATTTTCAATATTTTTGATATTTCGAAATATTTCGATATTTCAATGTTAGAATCCTAAAGATCTGAATGCATAACTTTGAAATACCTATGAAACAACGGTGTAGCGTGAGATCTGCCAGCCCGTGAGAACTGCCAGTTCCGTTTCCGGAAAAATACAATTTCTCTTCCGGTGTGAGATTTGGAAGCAATTAATGACTTCCGGTCAAGAAATCGAGAAGTGAAAGCACACGTGTGGGAATACTGAATGTAAGTATGATGAAACAGACTACATATGTATGTCATATGATTAGACATGTTAGATACTGTATGCTTCTAAGTGATAAGGTCTTTCTCATAATTGTCTATGAGCTAGAGTCATTTTACACTACGTGACGAGTGCAAAACTTATGTTGGATAATCCAAAAAGGAAGGAAATGGGGTAAATGTCAAGGAGACAACATACTCTATATCCAGGTTAAAATGACCCAAAGATTGACAAGCTGACAGCCACCAAAATCAGCTATTATATTATGCACTCCGTGAATACCAAGAGAAAGTTGACAAGAATGATTTTTGGAAACAAACACTTTACCAGTTAAGTTTACTTTAAGAGCCATGATGTGATTGGAGTCGGTTTAAACAAATATACGTTTCTTGAATCTTGTATCACAGGACAAGTGCTGTCAATATAATGACTATAAACTTGTCAAGTATTTGAGAGTGTTCAACCATCTAGCATTTCTTGTTACTGGTTTAATAATCCAAAATAGGGTCAGGCTGCCAATTCTCACGGCTGTGATATTCTCAAAAATGATAAAATATACATTTCTTGATTTATATATGATAGGGTATTGGTAAAAAAATCCAAAATAGGGCCAGGCTGCCAATTCTCATGGCTGGGAAACGCTCAAAAATGATCAAATATGCATTTCTTGATTTATATATGATAGGTTACTGGTATAATAATCTAAAATGGGGCAAGGCTGCCAATTCTCATGGCTGTGATGATAAATATACATTTCTTGATTTTTATATGATAGAGTATAAGTATAATAATCCAAAATAGGACCAGGCTGCCAATTCTCACGGCTGTGAAGCACTCAAAATTGATCAAATATACATTTCATGGTTTATATATGATAGGGTATTGGTTGAATAATCGAAAATAGGACCAGGCTGCCAATTCTCACAGCTGTGAAACACTCAAAAGGATCAAATATACATTTCTTGATATACACGTGTATATCTGATAGGGTATTGGTATAATAATCCAAAACAGGGCCAGAATTCCAATTCTCACAGGTGTGAAATACTCAAAAATGATCAAATATACATTTCTTTATTTATATATGATAGGGTATTGGTATAATAATCCAAAATTGGGCAATACTGCCAATTCTCATGGCTGTGAAACACTCAAAAATGAACAAATATACATTTCTTGATTTATATATGATAGGTTACTGGTATAATAATCTAAAATAGGGCCAGGCTGCTAAATCTCACGGCGGTGAAACACTCAAAAATAATCAAATATACATTTCTTGATTTATATATGATAGGGTATTGGTATAATAATCCCAAAACAGGACGAGGCTGCCAATTCTCACAGCTGTGAAACACTCAAAAAGGATCAAATATACATTTCTTGATATATATCTGATAGGGTATTGGTATAATAATCCAAAATAGGGCCAGAATTCCAATTCTCACAGGTGTGAAATAATCAAAAATGATCAAATATACATTTCTTGATTTATATATGATAGGGTATTGGTATGATAATCAAAAATTGGGCAATACTGCCAATTCTCATGGCCGTGAAACACTCAAAAATGAACAAATATACATTTCTTGATTTATATATGATAGGTTACTGGTATAATAATCCAAAATAGGGCCAGGCTGCTAATTCTCATGGCTGTGAAACACTCAAAAAGGATCAAATATACATTTCTTGATTTATTTATGATAGGGTATTGGTACAAAAATCGAAAATAGGGCCAGGCTACCATTTCTCACAGTTGTGAAATACTTAAAAATGATCAAATATACATTTCTTGATTTATATGTGATAGTGTATAGGTATAATAATCTAAAATGGGGCCAGGCTGCCAATTCTAATGGCTGTGATGATCAAATATACATTTCTTGATTTTTATATGATAGGGTATAAGTATAAAAATCCAAAATAGGATCAGGCTGCTATTTCTCACGGCTGTGAAACACTCAAAAATGATCAAATATACATTTCTTGATTTATATATGACAGGATATTGGTACGATAATCCAAAATTGGGCCCGGCTGCCAATTCTCATGGCTGTTAAACACTCAAAAAGGATCAAATATATATTTCTTGATTTATATATGATAGGTTACTGGTATAATAATCTACAATTGGGTCAGGCTGCCAATTCCGATGGCTGTGATGATCAAATATACATTTTTTTATTTTTATATGATAGGGTATAAGTATTATAATCCAAAATAGGACCAGGCTGCTATTTCTCACGGCTGTGAAACACTCAAATATGATCAAATATACATTTCTTGATTTATATATGATAGTGTATAGGTATAATAATCTAAAATGGGGCCAGGCTGCCAATTCTTGTGGCTGTGATGATCAAATATACATTTCTTGATTTTTATATGATAGGGTATCAGTATAAAAATCCAAAATAGGATCAGGCTGCTATTTCTCACGGCTGTGAAACACTCAAATATGATCAAATATACATTTCTTGATTTATATATGATAGTGTATTGGTATAATAATCCAAAATAGGGCCAGGCTGCCAATTCTCATGGCTGTGAAACACTCAAAAAGGATCAAATATACATTTCTTGATTTATTTATGATAGAGTATTGGTGCAAAAATCCAAAATAGGGCCAGGCTACCATTTCTCACGGTTGTGAAATACTTAAAAATGATCAAATATACATTTCTTGATTTATATGTGATAGTGTATAGGTATAATAATCTAAAATGGGGCCAGGCTGCCAATTCTAATGGCTGTGATGATCAAATATACATTTCTTGATTTTTATATGATAGGGTATAAGTATAAAAATCCAAAATAGGACCAGGCTGCTAATTCTCACGGCTGTGAAACACTCAAAAATGATCAAATATACATTTCTTGATTTATATATGATAGGGTATTGGTATATTAATCCAAAAATAGGACCAGGCTGCCAATTCTCACAGCTGTGAAACACTCAAAAAGGATCAAATATACATTTCTTGATTTATTTATGATAGGGTATAAGTATAAAAATCCAAAATAGGACCAGGCTGCTATTTCTCACGGTTGTGAAATACTTAAAAATGATCAAATATACATTTCTTGATTTATATATGATAGTGTATAGGTATAATATTGTAAAATAAGGCCATACTGCCAATTTTCATGGCTGTGAAACACTCAAAAATGATCAAATATACATTTCTATCAGTTTTGAAACATATTTGGATTTATGGTCTTTCAAACATTTAGATTTTATCTGCACTGAAGAGACATAAGTTGTCGAAATGCGCATATGCAGAATCAAAATTCACAGTAACTTCGGTATTGAGTTATTTCTTGATTTTTATATGATAGGTTACTGGTATAATAATCTAAAATTGGGCCAGGCTGCCAATTCTCATGGCTGTGATGATCAAATATACATTTCTTGATTTTTATATGATAGGGTATAAGTATAATAATCCAAAATAGCACCAGGCTGCCAATTCTCACGGCTGTGAAACAATAAAAAATGATCAAATATACATTTTTTGATTTATATATGATAGGATATTGGTATGATAATCCAAAATTGGGCCCGGCTGCCAATTCTAATGGCTGTTAAACGCTCAAAAAGGATCAAATGTACATTTCTTGATTTTTATATGATAGGTTAATGGTATAATAATCTACAATCGGGTCAGGCTGCCAATTCTCATGACTGTGATGATCAAATATACATTTCTTGATTTTTATATGATAGGGTATAAGTATAGTAATCCAAAATAGGACCAGGCTGCCAATTCTCACGGCTGTGAAACACTCAAATATGATAAAATATACATTTCTTGATTTATATATGATAGTGTATTGGTATAATAATCCAAAATAGGGCCAGGCTGCTAATTCTCATGGCTGTGAAACACTCAAAAAGGATCAAATATACATTTCTTGATTTATTTATGATAGGGTATTGGTACAAAAATCCAAAATAGGGCCAGGCTACAATTTCTCACAGTTGTGAAATACTTAAAAATGATCAAATATACATTTCTTGATTTATATGTGATAGTGTATAGGTATAATAATCTAAAATGGGGCCAGGCTGCCAATTCTTATGGCTGTGATGATCAAATATACATTTCTTGATTTTTATATGATAGGGTATAAGTATAAAAATCCAAAATAGGACCAAGCTGCCAATTCTCACGGCTGTGAAACACTCAAAAATGATCAAGTATACATTTCTTGATTATACATATGATAGTGTATTGGTATAAAAATCCAAAATAGGGCCCGGCTGCCAATTCTCATGGCTGTTAAAGACTCAAAAAGGATCAAATATACATTTCTTGATTTATATTAGATAGGTTAATGGTAAGTGATGATTTATATTAGATAGGTTAATGGTATAATAATCTACAATTGGGCCAGGCTGCCAATTCTCATGGCTGTGATGATCAAATATACATTTCTTGATTTTTATATGATAGGGTATAAGTATAATAATCCGAAATAGGGCCAGGCTGCCAATTCTCACGGCTGTGAAACACTCAAAAATGATCAAATATACATTTCTTGATTTATATATGATAGGTTACTGGTATAATAATCTAAAATGGGGCCAGGCTGCCAATTCTCATGGCTGTGATGATCAAATATACATTTCTTGATTTCTATATAATAGGGTATAAGTATAATAATCCAAAATAGGACCAGGCTGCCAATTCTCAAGCCTGCGACACACTCAAAAATGATCAAATATACATTTCTTGATTTATATATGATAGAGTATTGGTATAATAATCCAAAATAGGGCCAGGCTGCCAATTCTCATGGGTGCGAAATACTCAAAAATGATCAAATATTCATTTCTTGATTTATATATGATAGGGTATTGGTATGATAATCAAAAATTGGGCCAGACTGCCAATTCTCACGGCTGAGATATTCTCAAAAATGATCAAATATACATTTCTTGATTTATATATGATAGGCTATTAGTATAATAATCCAAAATACGTCCAGGCTGCCAATTCTCACAGCTGTGAAACACTCATAAAGGATCAGATATACATTTCTTGATTTATATTATGATAGGATAATTGTATAATAATCCAAAATAGGGCCAGGCTGCCAATTCTCATGGCTGTGAAATGGCTGGAGAGATATTGATATGGCAAGAAAAAATCACGTGCCCCGCATGAGGCTTCAAGCCTATTAACAGCTCTATAAGATGATCTTCGTGCTTCCAATAAAATATAGTGCGCAAGTTCCTTTCAAAATCGGATACATTTAGTATTTAAGTTATATTTCTTCATTTTCTTGAGTTGAATACAGTGTTGTTTTATTAAACTGAAAACAATATGCATGTTAATCAAATTACTCGTTTTTTTTACTCGTTGCTTATAGAAACTGAATGGCTGTCTTTATATCTGATGGGAAAACACGCCCAATGACCTTTATAAGATGTTTTTATTGGTTTAAAATGAAACAGACGATAAACACGTCAGATGTGAAGCGATCTACATAAGTACACGTGTCCAGAAGCGCGATTAGTTTAGTATTATAACATTACGTTTATAAATTTTCAAAGTATGTAACGTATTTATTGTTTTGAGTATCAATTAGTGCTAAATAGATTCAGGGATTGGTGTTCTATAATTATGATTTAAATTATTTATTTAGGTCAAACATGTCCCCATTCAATAACGAGTCGTTGTAGTGTGTATTCTTAAAATAGTGTAGTAAATGTTTCGTAGCATTCAAAATACAAACATCGCTATTTGTTCGTTCGAATTTTCGCACACATTAATTATCAAGCGCAATTTGACCAGTTACAGCGATTTTAAAGACTGAAAACTTCTAAAAAGGCTCTCGCTTTGCGGTCGCCTTTTAAGAAGTTTTTACACCTTTAAATTCGCAATAAGTGGCCAAATGCGCTTGATAATATATAATGGCAATGAAATCAACATGCGAAATCACACAATCCGATTATTTTCACGTATCACGAACTATAACTTAATACATGCAGACGTATGCAGTAGTTCTTTGGATGACTACGAAGTTTTGCCACATGTAGAATTTCAGGGCTTCGAGATTCAGCTCCATCGGAGCTTTGATTTTTTTATTTTTAACGCAAAGTTGAACTTTCCTTTTTGAGGAAAATCGCAAAATGATTTTTAGGAAAAAACTTCTTTTTAGAGAAAAAGTGCATATTTATACCCCCGCAAACAAAGTTGGGGGGGGGGTATATAGGAATCACCCTGTCTGTCCGTCCGTCTGTCCACACTTCTCGTAAGCGCAACTCCTCTCAAATCACTTGAAGGATTTCAATGAAACTTTTCGCAACGGAAGGACACTATATGGAGATGTGCATGAAGGAATATAATTATTGTCCGAAACTAGGAAGGGGAGATAATTTGACACTTATTTTCGTTGATTCCCTATGTATGGGTTAACTCGTAAGCGCAACTCCTCTGAAACCACTTGAAGGATTTTGATGAAACTTTTCACACAGGAAGAACACTTTATGTAGATGTGCATGAAGGAATATGATTATTGTTTGAAATCGGGAAGGGGAGATAATTCGACTTTGACTTTCGTTGATTTCTCCTGCAATTATCTTTTTTCCAAGAAAAAAATTTAAGCATAGATATTGTGAAGTCAAACTGTTGGAGAGACACACTTTTTTCATTGTAATTCTCTTGAAAAGTTGTTTTCAAAGTGTTCTGTAATGCTTATGATTTTTGTGTAAAATGTCAGATAGGCTAAAAAAAAGGGTGAATTTTATATTTGTCTGATTTAGACAGAGTATTTTCATTGGAATCCTTGTGAAAAGATCTTTCTTGAAGATTATATCATTGTGTCCATACTTGTACTGTGTCCACACTTGTACAGTGTCCACACCTGTATTGTGTCCACACCAACTTAAATTTGCACTTACCATATCGATTCAGGGTTCAATGAGTGGGGGGTATATTTGGCTGCCATTCGACGACAGCTCTTGTTTGAGAATTAGCTACATGTATATGTTGTATGATAACTTTAGATTGCCTTCAGGGATATAATGATTTTCATACTCAAGGCTGAACTTGACCAAAGGATGCTCCCCTTCTTTTTTTAGGAAAATCTGAAAACACTTTTGAGGGGAAAAACTTTGTTTTTATACCAAAAAGTTCATCGTTTGAGAATTGTCGTACAATAAATTATATGATTTAATACTCAAGGTTGGTCTTGACCAAAGAAAGTTCCCTTTTGATTTTGAAGAAAATCCGACAACAATTTTTGGGGAAAAACTTAGTTTTTAAATGAAAAAGTGCATATTTTGAGAATAAGCTCTATGTTGTATGATAACTTGGAATGATTTTTTTTAAAGTTTTATAAGTGTGGGATTTGATCGAAAGAAGGTCCCTAATGATTTTGAGGAGAATCGTGAAACAATTTTGGGGTGGAAGCTGTGTATTTTTTTGCGAAATTTTGTTTTTCTTAAAAAAGTTATGGGACTTTTTTTGTCAAATTTAAGGCAATTTTTTACAAGTCGCACTCTTACATATAAGTACTTTGATTAGCTCACTTCAAACTTTGCAGATTAATATGTTAAAGAGATATCAAGCTCAGTTAGGCAGTTATAGGTGCTTCTAAATTGAGAATCTCTTAACTAAATCACTTAAAGTTTTGAAGGGGTGACGATGGGCGTATCATGCGACTTGGCACAGCTGTTTATTATGGGGTTTCTTTCATTTTGGTCATGGGAAATATAGTATCTATCGTCATCATAGTTCTTCTGTCGAAAGGGTTAAATATTTAAAAGTTTGAGCTTGAACTATGAAAATATTTAAAAAAAAATAGATACAAAGAACAAGCATCAAATTTGAATAACTTGTCTCCTATCTGAGCAATAAAGAGCCAAAATGGTTAATCAGAAAATTATGTAAAATTCAATTTTATCTGATTTCAATGGGATTTTTTCTTCAGATTCCTATTTACATAAGTTTTCAGTAGTATGCCAGTGAGTTAAGTTTGCCATTCTGTAAATTAAAACATGCAACTGAAATGTAGGTTGTAACAGACATTTAAATTATTATTTCAGAATGCTGAATGTGTTGATGTGGGTACCAGTATCCATCATGAGACATTTCCACTTATCCATGTTTCAGTAGTATGTTAAAGAAAGGCTTTTATAATCTGGAATAAGGAATAGGACCATATGTGCGATGCCAGATTGCACGAAGAAGAAAGGCAAGGTGTTCCAATGCTGTGTTTGTGGCCACTAGCTTCATATTAAGTGCAGCTCATCATCACACGACAAGTGTATTTTATGTTTGTCAACGCTAAGATAAAGTAGATATTTGTGCGAATGAACTGATAATGCTGCATTTTTAACTAAAAATGGTCAATGGAAGCATACTGACTTGTTTTGAACTTTACATCTATAAAATTTGATAGAGAACTCATTTATGTATTGGTCTTCTTAGGTAAATGAGTAAATGTCTATAGACTGTATATGTAATTATTATGGAGTGTTTATGAATTCTGTGTTTTTATTGAAAAACTAGTTTTAACGTGGTTTTAACATGGTTTTAACGCGATGATAAAAGTATTATTGTAATTTTATGAAATATTAGAAAACAATGTCACTTGAAAGGGATGAATTTTCTAAAGCGTTGGAATTATTCGATTTATAAATTTACTTAACAGATCACCGTACCCTTGATTGAGTTGAACCGACTGCATTGCAAAGTTTAATATGCAGTAGAACTTAATTTCAAAATAACCTTTGCAGGAATGTTTAATACTTTTGTGTGTCAAATCAAAACAAACGTTTTTTTCTCAAGTACTATGTATTGCAACATGGCGAATAAAATATCATGTGTACCTTTTTTAAGCATATGGGTTATGGGTATCAATCTTGTTTTTTTTTTTATAACATTCAGTTCAACTAATTGCGTGGTGTAATGTCTTGATATTTTCGGCTGTGTTCCTCAATACTAGTCTATTTTTTAATGTAATACTTTTTTTTTAAATTCATTTTTTTCTTGTTACTTCCATATGCATTTGCCATGAGCATATTGAGCATATAGCAAAAGGTAATCATCATCCAGATTTTTCTAGAAGGCAAAAATGTCAAAGATAAAATGTTAAATATATTATGTTAATTACGTCAGTGAATTGATATTGAATTTTATTGGCATGCATAATGCGTTTTAGGTTCTTGTTCATTTAATATGATTTGGTTTGACTTGTCAGGAACTTGTATACCCAGGTTTTATGAAATAACAAAATGGTCTGCAGAGTGCCCGACTCTCAAGTGAATCGGATAAATAGATAATGAAGTTTTATTAAATGGCTTGGTGATGCTCTTATATATGCCACTGAAACTCATTTGCAAGATGTTAGAACTATAAAACAAATATGTGAGTATATGCAAATGAGACAAAGTCTCTACAAATACATGGTAAAAAAAAAAAAAAAAAAAAAAAAAAAAAAAAAAAACAGCGCTTTTATTGTTGTTCGTTATCTTCAAGTCAGCCTTACGTCTTCAACAGTGCACTTTGGTATAACATCTTAGTAAGTTCAAAACAATCCCTAAAACCTGTCCAGCTTGAGCTAAATGCATTGCTAATTGTCAAAAAACATTCATCCACGTTTCTTTTTACTCATGGATTCAGGTCATCAACAAACATAAAATCAGTTGTCAAAGTCTTTTACTATCGCTGTCTTCAAATCCGACGAAAAGACTAATAGGAGACAATAACAACACATAACCCATGGCACCCATTTAATCAATTGCAAAAATACATATGCATAATAAAACCAGAGGATATGGTCACTTTAAACCGCCGATCAGATTATGAAAAAGGAAATGCAAAAATTTGATTGTATGAAGGTGTATCGATATGAAAAATTATCTCAATTCAAAATTAACTCACTAACATTTACACTATGTGACACTCAAAAGTATTTCATTGAGGTTCATGTTGAAAATATCAACAAAGAGTAATTTCCGTTTTACTTTTGGCTGATTTCCTGTCAAAACATGTGTTCCAAATGAAGCATGTGAATTTTATCGACTTCTTCGCAAGATGTTTTTGTTAAAACAAATTTAAAATTTGTAAAAAAATCGGACTCTTTATATAAACAGAAGCATGAAAGCATTTGTGACAAAACTGCTGCTATCATTGAACACACAGTTGGAAGACAGTATCTCGATTTTGTAAAATAAAACCCTTGTCCAAATTACCGTTTGTTTCAATATATATAAACAGTTTGATTTAAACAACTCTATTATTTATGTCAGCGATTTACAGACAAAAACATGTTTTACTTTTGAGAGAAATCCGTAATTGGGCCTTATATCGAAAATTATAATAATATATATAGAATATAGGACCTTTTGTTTTTGATACGGACTTTATCACGGTAATATATCAGGTGAGCCCGCTAGGGCGAACCTGATATGTTACCGTGATAAAGTGCGTATCAAAAACAAAAGGTCCTATGTTCTGTTTATCGGGAATTTCCAAATATTGCAATTTCTTGGTTAAACTTGAAAAAAAATGAAGTGAACTCTTACTTTCGCGAATAATTCTTGTGTAAACTGTATTGTGCACAATTCTTGTTGACGTCAGGGTACTGTGACGTCACACCCTTCTGTTCGTTAGTTTGAACAGGACACGTCACGCCATTTTATTCTCGTTGGAAATAATGTCACAAATAACGAAGGATAGCTCATTTAACTGATATAAAACAACAGGAAATCAATGCCGCAACATCGAAAGTATCTTTCGCGTCAAATGGACATCATTCAAGAAGATAAATTCGTCAAAGACACAGAAGTTTGTCAATGGCATGGCGCCTTTCTTGTCACTGAATGCACCCTACATAATTCAATATTGTTGGGTTTTGCAGTAGCGGGGTAGGCGTCTCTTTCTCTCTATTTAAAATCGGCGACAGTTTTTCAGAAGAACCAAACTATCGGTTAGCGAAGGATTGGAATGACCTGCATGATGTTTTTATTGCAGTATCAAGGTATGAATTTTTCAGAAATATCATGTAAAATTATAGGGAAAGATGTTTTCTTTTTAAATGACTAGCAAATTCAAAATTGTTTACTGTTTGTAATCACATATAATTTTCATTCATGAGTTGACTTTGAATTCAGATTAATGCGCGTTGCTTCGGTTCGCGCATGTCATCTGACGTACTGACCCAATAAATTTTTGATATGGTCCAGCACGTCGATAATGACTTTATCAGTCAGTACACATCAACGGAAAGAAGTATAAATTACCGATAAAATTCAATATTGACTCAAAACTGAAGAAAAAACAAACAAAAATAAACAACAAAAAACAAAACAAAACACAAAAATAAAATAAAAAAAAAACTTGCATCATTTTAATGGAAGTAATTGCTTGAAAACTAAAGAATCTATCCCATTTGCTCCGTCCTTAGCTGATTTTGCCTTTGATTATGTTTTTTTCTCTATCAGCCTTTAAACATTATGAGGATTGTGGACTTGCTGATGCTTCTAGCTGATGTGCACAGAAGAGACATAGTTCCTCGACATGGAAATCTACAGAAACTAAATTTTCAATATTGTAGGATTTTGTTGTTTATTTCAAGGCGGTGTACACATGAAAAGCATTATTATTTAAATCTGACCTTTCTGACAACCCTTGAAAATTGGTTTACAAATACATACTTATAGAAGGTTTGGTTGTTTCAAAATTTCGGTCTGAAGAAGTGTTCGTCACTGAAGGACTGATAGGTTTAATTACCAATTTCTGCTGACTAAACCCTATTAATATGATGATTATGTATTTATATAACATAATGTTGTATCAAATACTATCATATTTTAGATATGAAAATAATCCTTACATACAAATTAATTATTCAAACACGCTTTAAGATAAAAAAATATTCATTAATCTGAAACAAGCGTTTTCAGCCTCGTAATAAAATATTTTTTCTCCTTTGGATAAAAAAACAATATTTGACAATAAGTATATACTTCTTGACTTTTGATGAGTTTTACCACCAAAGACAGATTTGATTATTGCCGATGTCGAATATGTTTAGTTAACGTTGAAAATTGCTGATTTAGTCAGGTCAAGTGTTGCATAAACGTGTAAAACATGAAGTAAAATTTGCGAACTCCATTTGAAATGGCAAATTGGATATTGTTCTGTTTTTTTAATGTTGCTGATCCTTTGTTTTATTTTCCATGTTGCTGTATATTGGTACACGCTCAAGCATTTAAAAGTGATGTTAAGCAAATGCTAGAAATCAACAGCGGCAACTACCTAAAGAGTGTAACATGAAGAAGTCATTTCAATATTCAGAAATCATATTACTCTTGGATAACAGTGCTTTCATTACAAACACGCTCACTGGGAAAATTATTTAACTTGGCTTTGACTTGGGAGATAAAACTTTCCTTTTACTAATTTCGTTATTTTCGTTATCCGTTTTGCATTAACATTGCAAGAAATCGAAGGGCTAAAATTCGAATGCCCACCCGTGGTGCTATTTATTCGGACCATCAACAGACTGATGTTTATTAAGATAATTTGTGTTTCTATGGCAACGTTCCGTCTCCTTATCGTGGCAAGTTAATTGACCGGAAAATTCTCTCAGAGGGATACCTATAATTTAAGATGGATGGGAATTTCTTGGAATGCTTTCTCAATGGCAATTAGTTTAATGAACCTTCGTGGTTGAATCATTCGCCGATCAAAAAGAAATACATGTAATTTTATTGTTTTTCTTGTGCAGTTCCCTGGTAGCTTGTGGTATGTGATTGTAATGTTCGGCCATTGTAAGTATTTCCTGTTATCTTTTCCTTATTAATATAAGTGCACCTTAGACTATAAACAACTGTAAAGATGCTGTGTTTCGATTAAGAGCAGGCGAAAGGCACATATAGTCGATAAATATAATTTCCAATACTCAAAACTTAATAACAAACGACCAATTATTTTTAGAATCTAAATTATAAATAATGACCTAAATTGAAACAATATCTCACAAGAGAATTTTGGAGTCTCTCACTAGTTATCTCTCTTAAAAATGTATTAATGAGTCTGAGATACAATGATTGAAGGCGAATACAGAAGCAAAAAATGAAGAGAAAAAAGTAAGAAAAACTTTACGATATATAAGCCAAACACATACATGGAGATAACAAGCAAATATAAGAAAAAAAAAATCAAATAGAAAATAAAAGTGAACATCCTGTATCATCAGGTCTACGTGATCTATGCGTGGTATCAATCACAATGTCAGCTAAAAGACCTGTCTTGACTTATTCCTAGTATTTGTTAAACTGTATGCTACATTTTACTTTATAATCACTGAAAATTACGTTTGACAAAATAAGAATATCGTTAAAAGTATTAATACAGAAATTGAAAGACGGATATGTACCAAATTTATCCAGTTTATTCACTAAAAGCAATTAAATCACATGTTCTTTAGCACTCCGAAGCCGTATTTTATTTATATGTAATAAAACATTGTTTTCGAAAAACAAATGAGTAGATTTTACCATTCATTGAGTTGATTGTAACCCGACAAAAAAAAATCGAGAGATATTGGCATTGTATTAATAGATGACTAGAATATTTTAATAAGAAAAGCCATATGTCAAATATTGAAGGTGCATTTTAACATGAAAAAGTATACCATAATCGAGAGATAAGAGAACATACATCGCAAGCATGTAAATTCATAATACGGACGCCACACCGCACTAAAGATAAACTATATTGGGAAAAATGCAAGGATATGATATAAATATACATTGGACCAATTCCCTAAAAACATATAAAAAGGTTGAGCAAATATGGCTTGATCATTTCTTTAAGTTAAAACAAACTTTTTTATGAAATAAAATTTGGGCAAGTTTAGATGCCAAGATGCATTATTCACTATTTCTGATTTTATATAGTAGCCCTATATATGAAAGATATCTCTCAGCTGTAATCAATATGTTTAGAAAAAAATCATATGTAATGATACCTCAAAGACACTGAGTACAGAATTCTATTTAAAATCTCAGCATTTATATTTAAGAAATAATTTACTGGAGAGTGGAAATATGGCGATTTTACAACGGGTTAGCCCTTTATGGCAAATAATTTACCCAGAGCATATGGTAAAATCAACATATCTTGCATTTGAGGTTGGTGATTTGACAGAAAGATGTGAAAAAATGGTTGCTAGCTAAACTTCCCAAAATTAAATGGTATAAAAGAGTTTCAGGAAATTTTCCAAAACTGGATGCAAGAATTTTTCGGAAACTCTATGACTACTGTGCAGAATTAGACTCACAGTGTTGCTAGGTAGAATTTATACAATATAGTCTTTGAGAGTTTCAGGAAACTTTACAAAATCAGAATAAAATATTCAGATATTGAAAATTGGCATTTTGACAGAAAGAAATTCGAAAATTGTTTGGTTTCTCGAGTATATTCCAGAAATATTATGGTCTTGAAGGGTTATAGGAAAATTACCAGAACTGGATCAAAGAATTTTGCATTTCGCTTTATAAAAAATGGCAATTTAAACAAAAAAAATAAAAAAAAATAAATAAATAAAAAGATGATGGCAAGAAATTAAATCATTTAGCATTAATTATATAAATTAAAAATGCAACCATAATATTAAAAACCAATTAACTATGACCTTGCAGTCAAAACATCTGTCTGACACTAAGACATTGCAGTATGTATTAGGATTTTTCATTTTACAAAGTTTCATGAGGACTTACAATTTCCGTCAAGGTAAACTACCTTTAACCTAAACCTTAAACCTGTAGTACAATATCAAGCATTCATTCATGATGTGCCAATTCAATAACCAACGACTTTACAATGAGTGCACCATTTTTCTTTAAAAAATGTTGCTGTTCATGTCACAGTCTATCGGCATACAAAGTTTCATTAAGATATCGAACCTCCTTCAAGGTGCAGTAACTTCAGCTTAAATCTTTAACTTGTAGGTTATCAAATGCAAATAATAATCTTAAAACCTTGAAATGAGCATTACGAACGCGCGTATGGAAGAATAACAATAAAAGCGGTGTTCCATTGCTTTTTACCATGTATTTGTAGAGACTCTGTTTCATGTGCATTTACTCCATATCCCTTCATTGCTTATCGAAAACTTTATTTTTCCTATGCGGGTAATAAAAAAAAATTGATATACTGAAATACATGTAATAGAACAAAGTTTAATATGCTTTTGATAAATAGAAACTTTAAGTCTAACACATTTAAAGACTAGTTCAGCATAAAGTTGTTGGACAAAACAATTGTGCGCATTTACCTAACAGAGTAAAATAGTTGTTAAAAAGTCATCCTGCAATCATTTTGTGAAAAGGTATTAGAAAAGTTTGGATTTTTTTTCCATTTTAAGAAGAAAACACTATACCTGCTTCGTGGAACTTAGTAGACAGGTATGCTTTATAAGTTATATTAGTAGCCTCATTTTGGAATCGTATTTTGCATCCAAATGTACGTAGATGTTCACTGCTTTAAAAAAAATAGCTCAGTTGGAATACATAACAATCACTAGAACAACTACAATTTGTAGGACTACATATACCAGCAGAGTTGTGACATGTTTCATTAAAGTATCGGACATTGTCCTTTGTTGAATCTTTATATAGGAATTCCACGGTGCACCCTATTGGTTGATAAGGCATACTGCATTCCTGAGTTACAAAGACATTGGACGAAGCATTGTTCAAATCAAGGTCTATTATAAAATTCTTTGATTCTGTTTTTACTGAAAAAATATATAAAGAAATAAATAACAAATCTAGTCGAAGTGAACATTTTTTATACATGTTATAATGTAACAATTCAAGGAATTAGCTCCATCAGTTTGTTACTATAGATATCCGCATGTATTTCATTATTTTGCCATTTTAGGATGTACAGAAGTATATAACAGATTTGCAGATCTCCTAATGCTAGGCTGATTTTCAGATATATCATTTTACTGTATCCCACTTACCTTGACCAGTCAATTTGACAACTATTCAGGCGAGAAATGTGCAACTTTCTATATTGTTTTCTTGTAATTATACGCTTACATAGTTGAAATGATATTTTAATATCAATACAATTGAAAATTTCACTTTTTGGCATTTTATTTGGAGAACTAATATTTTATATTCACGTTCATTTGTCACCTCTATTATATTTGAGCTACCCTCCCGTATACATGTATGGCAAGCAGCGTTTTTGTTTTTGTTGTTGTTGTTTTTTTTTATTTTTTTTTTTATTTTTTTTTTCTTTGTAAGTTTTAAGTATTATTTGCTTGCATCAGAAAATTTATGAAAACATATTCAGATATCATTTATATGTTCGTGTTGAAAAGAAAGTTGTTTGGAACCATCGGTATAGCAAAGGAGTACTCAAGCCTAAAATAAGGTGTAGTATATTTCAGTGTCTTTGTATGGCTGTCAAAACATTTCAACAAGCCTATTCATTATAAGCTGAATACTGTAACTTCAGGGCATTGAATACAATCAGCGAAATTTCAAGTTAGAGAAACGGATTTAACTTAACTTATGATAGTTTCATACAACATCAATGCATTACTATTTATAAAAGCCTGGACATCTTTATTTTTTTACAAAATTGATATGTTTAAGGAGGATTATATCTGATGTTGTTTATATCAAGGACTTCCTGAAAATTATTTTGATTGATTAAGCATTGAATGAAATGGTAAAAAGAAATGTATAGGTCCGTGCGTATTTAACGGAGATATACCATATTAAAAATTTGGTAGGAAATGGATTTTTATGGATTTTCCCTTAGATGAACATTAGGAATATATTTTTTGCCTAAAAGCTGGAACTTATATCATAATTGTACGAAAACTTGTCAGGTGTCTTCATTTGACCTATAGAATACATTCTCGAAATAAAAATGTGGGTCCGTGTACCAATTTCTTTAAGTCATTGACCTGGAGAAAACCAGAGGAGTTCCGAAATCTGACACAAATTCCTAATGTTAAAGAGTGAGCCACCTTAATGGCAAGAACTCTGCAAGAACTCGATTGACCATAAAAAAATCGAACTTAAAAGTATCTTTCCTGGGTATATTTATATACTATATATGAAGTAAATATCTCTGACTTTTCAACTAAGAAATAATATAACGTGACAGACAGAACTCTTAATGTTCGTTGAAAGAGAATTAGCAACAAATTAGCCACAAACGTGACGCCTTTACAGAGCTTTGAAGGAGGGAGAAATCCCAGTTTTTTAATGAAAATTCAAAATTTTGACACTGTGATTTTGCAAATGATCAGTTTCAATATCCTTCTTATAGAATTTACAAACCGTGAATGGTTGTTAATTCACAGTTTATCAACAGACGATATAAACAATATTAATAACATTATTTTTTAAATGCAATTAATTTAAACTTTGCCGTCCTAGTGTGTAAGGTTATGAGATTATACTGCAATATTCATGTAACAGATTATTCGATTGCCCAGACCTTAACTTTAATTTCACTATCTATTGGCCTCGTAGGTCAAGTCTGCCTCCCTTCCACACCGATTCAAATAAGAAGTACACCGAGACTGACGTAATCAAAATGTTAGAATTTTTGATCGACAATATTTTTGTCGAATTTGGAGGTCGTGTTTTCCAACAGACAATAGGGATTCCTATGGGAACAAACTGTGCGCCGCTTTTAGCTGACCTTTTCCTCTACTCGTACGAGGCCAAGTTTTTACAAGGGCTTATTCAAAGAAAACAAAAACATTTAGCCCAGTCCTTTAATTTCAGCTTCCGCTACATAGACGATGTGTTTTCTCTTAATAATCCTAAATTTAAGGATTATTTACATCAGATCCATCCAAATGAGCTTGAAATTAAAGAAACAACTGAAACACCTACTTCAGCTTCGTACTTAGATCTTTTATTGTATATTGACGAAGATGGACGTTTGAAATCTAAGCTATATGACAAGCGTGATGATTTTAATTTCCCCATTGTGAACTTTCCCTTTCTTAGCAGCAATATACCTACCTCTCCAGCCTATGGAGTGTACATTTCACAGTTGATTCGTTACTGTCGAGCTTGTAGTTTGTACAGTGATTTTTTGAACAGAGCAAAAACACTGTCCCATAAGCTGCTTAGTCAGGGATTTGTTCAACCTTTGTTAATTTCATCCCTCAAGAAATTCTATGGCCGTCACCATAGCATCATTGAAAGATATGACGTGTCAGTATCCCAAATGAAAGTGGACATTTTCAGCTAGATTCACGTCTTCCCGGATGTGACTACCGACTTTGACATTTTCCCGGATTCCCTTTGTTCTGAATGTTTTGGTTTCTGGTTCTGTGCTTTGTGTCTGTCTGGCGTCATTGTTTTTGTGTCTAACGTCATTGTTTTCTGTGTTCTCGTTTTTGCCCTGTCTTTGGACTTCGATTTTTGTGAATGTCACCCCTTTGTTCCTTCGGTATTCTACTGCCGTTGTTCCAAATAGTATATATGTTAAAAATAAAAAGACACGTTTAATTTCATTAGAATGGAAATAACAGTATACTTTTCAAATGCTGGGGTGCCATTCTTGATTTGTTGGTAAAAAATCCGTTTTCAGGCTCTTCTACGCATTACCAGTAGACTGTTTGACCATCAAATCTACGATTGACTCAAAGGACATTCAGATGATGTACAATAATTACTTTATTATCTTTCCACTTAGATATCCCCTTCGTTGTCCCATTAAGCAATTCATTTTTGAATTCAGATTTTGTACAAATGAATACGAGATGGCATATAGCATACTATCGATATCCTTATTGTTGCATGTTTTCAGTATATTTGTACCAAATTTGTTGCAAAATTATAACTTTGTCAAGTTGTTTTGTAAAATGTATTGAAAAATATGTTTCACGAACAATCTCTATCTTCATGAACAGAATTGTCCATCGGCTTTCGGTGGAAAATTCATAAATACATTAAAACACAAATTCAAAACTTTGTTTTTTACGGTTTTCTATTCACATGTTCGGTTTTAGTAAAAAAATATATATGCGCTTGTTGTCACTTCAAGTTTTTTGGTGTTTTTTGCGGATAATAATGATTATTTACGGTTGTATAAAATAGCCAATTGTTGGCGTATAAAAAGAACGATTGATTTTCTTTATTATTGCTTTATCTGAAAACAAATATAAGCTTAACATATTTTTAAAAATGTATTTCATATAAACTTCGATTGCGCCAGTTCCGGGTCTCTCGTTCACATCGTGTCGCTCGATCGTGGTGTATGGTCCAGAGTTACCGAGTATTGAGTATGGGTTAGGGTGTATGGTGTATTGTTCATAGTGTATGGTGTATGGTTCATAGTCCATACACCATGAACCATTGAAGTATACACCTTGCACCATTGAACCATACACAATTACACAATACACCATACACCATAAAATGGTTATGTTTTACCCTACAAGTACTGTACACCGTACAATGACCTACTCCTTAAAAACCCTCATTAATCATATAAAGAGAGAATTTGAGAAAAAGGTGGCACTTACACCATTTCGAATACTATCGATATCCCTATTGTAGCATATTTTCAGTAGATTTTTACAAAATTTGAGTTGTAGATGGTATTTACAATAAATCGTATACTATCGATATCCCTATTGTTGCATATTTTCAGTAAATTTGTTTCAATTTGAGTACTAGATGGCATTTACACCATATTGCATGCTATCGATATCCCTTCTGTTGCATATTTTCAGTAATTCTTTTCTAAATTTGAACACTTGATGGCTTTTATACCATGTCGCATACTATCGATATCCTTATTGTTGCATGTTTTCAGTAAATTTATACCTAATTTGAATACAAGATGGCATTTACACCATATCGCATACTATCAATATTGCTATTGTTGCATATTTTCAGTAGATTTGTACCACATTTGAGTATTAGATGGCATTTACAACATATCACATACTATCGATATACCCTATTGTTGCATATTTTCAGTAGATTTGACATTCTAAGGCGTGGAAACGAGACAGCTATGACTATGAGCAAAGCTCGTGTTGAAAGCCTCAGAGTGTTTAAGTATCTCATGGAAACGACATAGTATGTCGTGGGAACGAGATATTATGGACTTAGTATCTCGTGGCTACTACTTAGTTTGCCGTGGAAACAAGAAAATAGTTCGTGGGTACGACATAGCTATCTCGTGGCCACGACTTTGCATCTCGTAGCCACGAGTAAGTATATCGTAGCCACAACTTATTATCTTGTGGCAACGAGTTAGTATGTCGTGGGAATGAGATATTATCTTGTGGAAACAAGATTGTTATCTCGTGGCAACGACATAGTATGTCTTGGAAACGAGATAGCTATATCGTGGCTACGACTTAGTATGTCGTGAGAAAAGTCACGATTTGGTATGGCTAGGAAAGACCTAAGTATGTCGGCCACGAGATAGAAAAAAAAATCACTTTGACTCCGATATTTGTTTTATTTGTTCGGTCTTGTTTTGTTATCTGACTGTTTATTTTTTTTTTCTTGTTTTGTTTTGTTTTTGTTTTTGTTTGTTTGTTTGTTTTTTGGTTTTTTTGTTTTGGTTTTTGCTTTTTTTTGTTTCTGTTATTGTTTTGATGTTCTTTTTGTTTGGTTTGTACGTAATTTAGTACGCAGTGGAAACTGGTCGCCATTACAACGACGTACTCAGGAGCAATTGTATCGCATTCGGTTCCCAAAAAAGTATGGATCTTACATATATCAGCACTGCTCGATTTATAATCATGACAGAAAGTTCATTAGAATTCCACCTTTTGAAATAGTAGAAAAATCCCCTGAGCAATCCATAAAGAAGACAAAGTGGCTGTCTTGGATACATACACTTTTGACAGCTTACCCTTTAGGTTTGAATGACAACATCATTGGCCAAGGAAGCATTTCTCAGCGCGCTTCAATTGACATCATGAGAATTTCTTCTCCGAAATTACGCCATCGCAGGTCACATGATCGAAGAGTGAATTATAACATAAAAATCAAACGTAAAAACCTCGTAAAGGTTAACGATATGTATACTGTTTTCAAAAACAATGGACGACACGGATTGTTTACTAAACCATGCTCAATTCCTGTTACTCAAATTCACAAAATATCTGTGGAATGTGATACCAAGTCTGTTAATAGCCCGGTCTATGTATGCTCCGTAATTATTGACGCTTTCTACTTTCATCGTCTTTTCCCGAGAATCGATAAACCGATGCACATGTAATAAATAAAATATGTAAATAAAGGAATTGATCTGATCGACATTGCAGGCATTTTTCAGGACCCCGATATTTAAAAACTTGTTCCTGTTTATTTTGACAACCAAGACATGCCTGTCATTTCCTTCTCTTACAAAAGCCTACTAGAAGTTGTTTTTTCAATTACGTTTCTATTACCTGTGATGCTAATTTTGAAGAGAACTACCCATGGAAGCAGTTTAGATTGTTCCCCATCACCATATCGCTATGACCCGTGCGGACATATATTACGTAGCCGGGAACTTGAACATCATTGATGATGAATAAGTAAAAACATTCTTTAGAAAGGGGCCTAAATATCTCCTACCTTCGAAAATAAACTGGCAATCATGCTTTGATATTTTAGAAGACGAAGTTACCAACTACTGTATAAAATGGTGCAAACGATGGAGTGCAGAGATAAAATTATTACCATAGTCACCAATAGAATAAATTTCTATAAAGATGATTATAATGAGTCACCGCCTAAGTTGTCTGTAAACAGAATTAAGTTAATATTAAGAGATCTTGGTAATAAATATGTGTTTGTAACAGATGACAAAGCCTCTAACAACGTTTCTATTATCTCAGAGAAATTTCTTATTACGATGTCCAACAAAATGAATTGGCAAAGTTTAACACTTTCAAACGTACTGATTTTGACGAAAAATCATTAACCAAAGAACATCACAACGATACAGAATTGCTCCAAGTTCCATCTAAAGATAACACCTTGCCTACTATGTACTGGGTTCCTTAGCTTCACAAAAATCCTACAAATATCGTTTTATTTCGGAATCAAGTAGCTATTTCTACCACTAATTTATCCATCCATTTATCCAGTGCATTCACCTGTTTTAAAGAGTTAGTTATCAAATTCTGTGAAAAAACTTATCAAAACTCTGGTGTAAATTATCTTTGGAGTGTACAAAATTCCATTAAAGTTTTAGATAAGCTAAATCAATTAAAAGACCAGTTTTGTCCATTGACAGTTATGATTTTTCTACACTTTATAAAACTATTCCACATAAATTGATTAAATCAAAATTGGTACAACTTATTAAATGGTCTTTCAAATTTCTGGTCTACAATTCATTTGTTGCATTAAAAAGCAAGGATTCTTCTCTAATATCACTTACAAAAAAAAATAGTTCCTGGACTTGCAATGACATGATTAAGGCAATGAATTTTTGCTGGACAATATTTTTGTTCATTTTGGCAGCATCGTTTATCAACAGGTCATTCGAATTCCCATGGGTACAAACTTTACCATTTACCTCTGTCATTGCAGATCTTTTTCTGTTCTGTTACGAACGGGACTTTATGAAAAAACTACAGAATGGAACCGTACAAAACAGTGATCAACTCATTTCAATTTTTAACGATAACAGCAGGTACATTGACGATATTCTTACTATTGACAATCCCCAGTTTTTATACCATGTCGACCTCATATACCCACAAGAACTGAAACTTAATTAAGCAAACATTGATTCTAAATACTGCCCATTTCTCGATCTAACTATCAGCGTTGACTCTGGTAAAATTAAAACTAAAAAGTATGATAAAAGGGACGATTTTGATTTCACTATAACTTATTTCCCTTTTCTTGATGGTGACGTTCCTGTAGCTCCATCATACGGGGAATATATATCTCAACTAGAACGCGCCTGTTCTACTCTTGACAACTTTAATGAACGTAACCTTACTACCATATCCAAACTTTTACAACAAGGTTACAGATTTCATAAATTCATAAACACATTTAAGAAGTTTTATAGAAGATATGAAGATTTTATTTTGAAATATGATGCGACTCGCAATCACCTTATTTCAAAGGGCATTTCTCACCCTCGTTTTTATGGAAATGTTGTTAAGAAATGTCAAAAACTGATAAAAAAGAAGAAAAAAAACTGGGACGTAACTTACATTTTTTACGGGATAGGGATATTGATGGAATATTCTTCATGATTCCGTTAAATTGGCTTTGGGATCCAAAGACCTGAAGATCTTACAGGTATTCTGGCCTCTCACTGATGCTGCCGATGTCTACTGAAATCTATGATGATTCTTTGCAAAACCCTTCGGGGAGTTTTGAGTTTGATTTTATCCCGTAGTACGACAGTGTTTTACCAGCAGACTAGGCTCCTTGAGCTAGCCGGCAGTTTAGCGGCGAGCACTTCTCGACCCATCTCTCTAAATTACGTTTCTTTCTCAAAATTGTGGCCTTTGAGTTAGTAGTCTAACTATATTGGATTTTATTTGTACGTTTATTATACTATAGGGAAACGGGATAGAGAAAAGTGGAGGTTTTGGTATCCATAAACCGGTTTAACCCTACCGCTAGCTCTTGTTAGTGCCGGTACAAAGTACGGCTATCCCCAGTTCCCGAGATCCTATCGTTTTCCATGTTTGCCTTTTTTCATTTTATTGTGCAGTTCCCCGGTGTATTGTGACATGTGATTGTGGTTTTCGGCCAATGTAGGCGTTTTCTGTTATCTTTTCTACATTAATTATATATTTTGTTTTGTTTTGTGTTGTTTGTTCTTGTATATTGTTGTTGTTTTCTTGTTTTTGTTTTTTTGTATCTTTGTTTTTTTTTTTACTGCTTTTTTGTGTTTTTTTTTATTTGTTTGTTTGTTTGTTTGTTTGTTTGTTTGTTTTTTTTTTGCTTGTTTGGTATTTTTTTCTTGTGTTTTGGACTTTACTTCAGCGGGTTGCCTTATTTTAATAGTTTTAATTGGTATGCAATACTTCGCAGTTCTGAAAAGAACAATTATGGAGTTGTATATACATACACAAGATCGGTTAAATTCAACTTTTTCTCCCTGATTTTATTTCATAGAATACATGTACATTTTCAAAATTTTTGCATCAGGAAATTTTCTTCCTACACGACCTTGAAATTAGATAGCACCGTGTCGAGATCATTAATATGTGACGGTTAATCTGTAATCTTTTATAGTTAGTAGGTCTAAATGGGAAATGCTGCAATCTTGACATTTTATCGGTTTCTTTATAACATTTCACAAATTGTCGGTATTTATTAGATCTATTATATTTCATGGTTAAGGTTCTGAAGATTGCAGTTTAAGTAATTCAAGATCACAGTTTTATCGCTTTCTTAAAAAACAGCCCCATTAATCATTACCAATGGTTTCAAAAAATACCTAAGTTGTCTTCATTTTTCTCTTCTGTGCCATACTCATGTTGTGTCTCTGATTCTTTGTTGTTTCCGATGTTGCCATTTTCGATCTTGGATTGTTCGTTTTAAATTGACGGTCCTGTTCTCACTTACTTTGTATATAGACAGTAAATTGCGTCATGCTCTACACTTGTTTCAGGGAGTAACTTGTCATAAGCAGAATTTAGATCCATTTAGATCGATTTGTATTAAAAGAAGGAAAGATTCACCTTTTGTGTAGTTTTTATCATATTTTTTGCATTTATACAGTTTAAGATGCACAACTATGATAATCCACTTCATTATGCAAGGTTTATTAATGAATTTGTCGGCTCCTGCATCCGTGTTCGTTTACCGAATGTTTCTTTTAACTTAATTTGTAGTCCTAATAATATTATAATATAATTTAATAGTTTTCCGAAATATAAAAGTTTGTGAATGTAATTAAAAATTAAACCGATTCTTGTTTTAACCGTGCCGACTGATTGTTAGTCCTAGGTCTGTGGTAACATTCGTTTTTCTTTCAAGATTTAAACTTCTTATTCTCTTGGTTTTTTACTTATCTTTTTTACTTTTAGAATGAAAAAATAATTCAAAATCTGAATTTTACCTACTCTATTTAATTCAAGTAAATTAAAGCTATAAATATATTTAAATTGTAACAATTTCAATTCTCAGTTCATTTCTATAAATTGTGATGCGTATAGTTTTATAAGAAAATGGTTTAGAGTAGCTATCTATATGAGAGCAATGCAATAAATAAATAAATATATAAATAAATAAATTCTCTTTTTTTCTGTTGTTATGTTCCAATTATCATATTTTGCATGCTTCCATAATCACTCACTTACAGTAACTTCGGTATTTTGTTATTTACAATCCCTTGATTACAGCATAATTAAATTTACTGTTCATTTTTGCAACTTTGGTATTTTTTTTATTACTGAATAAATTAATGTTGTTAATGTGAATATAAATTCTGCATATGCCCATTTGGCAACTTATGTCTCTTCAGGGCAAATCAAATCAAAACATTTGGAAATCCTTAAGCCGATATATGTAAAAGCTGTTAAAGAATAAATGACCAATAGTATTTAAAAAGGAAAGCCGAAATCAGCTAAAGACATAGCTATGCAAGAGAAAGATACTCCTTATGTTATTACACATTTTTAAAGAAAAGGATTAATAACTTTAATGATTTTAAATTATTTATCAGCTTATTTTTTTTTCTTAGAACAAAAGTAAGAAACTTACAGTCAATGATCGATGATTTCCTATTATTTATTCCTACATCATAAATGTGATATTAATGTTTTTGTCATATAACCTAATTATTTACGATATTTTTAGGTTTCATTATGATTATCGTTTGTTATCAATTTGAGCTATTTAATTACACAATAATAATTAACGAGCTTCAGCGGGTTAATTATTATTTGCAATTAAATAGCGAGAGTTGATAACAAGCGATATACAAGCCTCACGAGTTGTGAAACCTATTTCTCTTATGATAAATTTCATAATTATGTAAACTGCTCTGTTGTGTTCTCTCAAATATGCTTCGTTGGAAGAATTTAGTTTGTTATGTTTGTGAATACATTGAATATTGATTAGGTACTTTAAACTCATCCTTATAATGAATGGAAAGTCTATCAATAAATTTTCCCGTATAGGAAGTAGAAACTATATACAACACTACGTGTTGTAGATGTAGGAACTATGTTGCATTATAAGCACATGTACACAACAATCAATAGCAATGACAAGTACAAGGTTCCACGCTGGTGACAAACCTGGGTATCTTTTCAGGAAGATCGGTTGAATTGTAATTACAGTTTAAAACATCTATAATAGAATTAATTTCTGCTAGTCAGTTGGGTGAAAAAGTAACGAATTATTTTTCAATAAAATGTAGGTGTAAATTTCTCTGTAGCTCTGGTAGGTGATTCCGATGTCGATTTCCAAGCCTCAATGATCTCAATACACATTACATAAACACAGGAAGGAAACTTATTTTTAGCAACGAAATAATATGTATTTCGAGTGGCGAAATCACTTCCAACTGTTTTGGGAGATAGAATTAATATGTGAGTACATACGGAGCTAATTTTTTTGTATTCATCTTCTTTTCAATGAAATTAAAAATGATACAGACGGCATAACGAATCGAGCACGGAATTAAAATAACAAAAGATTTTCCAGGACGTGGTTTTGACCCGATGTGTGACCTCCAGAACATCCAATGAAAATACGGTTGAAAATACAAAAAATACCGAAGTTGCATCAACAAGTAAATTTCGTTATCTAATCATGTGAAAGACCAATGAAATGATAGCATAAAAGTTATCACTAAGTGATACAAAAATTATCTAATCGTGTAAGAAATAGATATTCCTGCCGCATCATAAGAGAATAAAGAATTTATGATCATTGTAGTTAAGTAACATTGGTTTTAGGATTACCCGTTTGTAAACTGGTTATCATAATTCGTTAATATTAATATAATACAATACATACCATACTGCACCACAATCACCATCAACAAATATACGCCAATATTTGTGAAATTATTCATTTAGCTCGACAAAACATGAAGTCAAATTCTATTTTATCTGAAAATATTATAAAGAATATTCGTTATGTTCCTACGTGTTTTTGCTTTTAGGCTGTGATAAATGTATAAATTCAGATTGTGCCGCATGAGCTAAAATACAATCATTACTAATGTGACATCAACTTTAATTGATTGGACCTAGATACGCCCAATAAAAGGGTGTTTCACACATACAAAATCATTCACAAATTAAGCAGTTTTCGAAAATATATTAACTGTTTTCTATTGATGCTTCCACAAACATTTCCTGTTTCGTATATTCATTTGGTTCGTTCATTGTGTAAAATGAGCTCTACTTTAAATTGTATTTGATATAATATAATTCTATGGTTTTATTTAGTGAAAAAGAAAGAATTAAACATGATAATAAAATGATAAATAACTATGACGAATTTTCATAGTTTGCATTTAAATGAATGTTCGTTATGAATTTGTATCGGCAGTAAACAAATCTGGGGAAAACTGTGTCGTTTTATATTAAACAAAATGAAGTTGAGATATATTCACCATTTACAAGAAAAAACTAATATCGTATAAAAATCGACGATTACATTTTTTTAAATGAATTTAGAGTATATTAAAAGAATAGATATAATTATTGAATTATGTGATTCAAATTATTTACCTTTTCAATTTATCAAAACTTAATAACCTACTCTGCAAAATATCTGACTAATATTTTTTTTTTATTATGTATAGATATTATTGAAGAAAATGGAAAGTATAATTCCCCGTGATAATTACCGCTTACCGGACACTACTGCAATGGGTGAAGAGTTTTGGCGCGCATATAACCGGTTTTACTCACAGTTTCTTTTGAAATGCCTTTACCAAGTCAGGGCCATTGTTGATCATTTTCCAATGGTTTTCCACCTGCTCTGTCTCTTTGTCTCTTGACAACTTTGATCGCTAATTTTATTTTAACCGTATCTACATGAGGAAGTTTTTATCTCTCTGAAACCAGATAGCTGGGTTATTCTTTTGCCAGGAAATACACAAAAAGATATCCCAGACATCAAATGGTAAACTGCATTGATCATCTAACAGAAAAAAAACTCTACTGTTTTAGATTTTCATTTTTAACCTTTCGTCGAAAATTACCCTCTCTCGTTCAAGACACTACCGACTACACAGACAAAACCCTAACTTAACATCTTCTAGAAAATACTCTTTCAGTAACTATAGATTAACATTTCTATATACCAATATTCTCCATTAAGAGGAAATAGAAACATGCCGTAAAGTTTGGGAAGACAGAACAATACCATCACCTCTTCCGAGTCACTAGTCCTTTAGATCTTTTACTGAAACGTAACAACTTTGTTTTCAAAAACGACAACTTCCTTCACGTATACCGAACCACCATGAGTTTAAGAGTAGCATCATCAAACGGAAATATATTCATGGGAGATTTACACCAACTTCTGCTCCAAAACGCACCACACAAACCCTTAAAATTGCTGTGCTTCATTGACAGCATCGAAACCAAATGGACCAAAACTAGACAACATCTAGATACATGCATTGAATTCATCGATAAATTTCATCTGTCCAACATATCCGAAACAACATATGCCTTTCTCGACACGTATATGGTCGAATACATTTTTATTTACATACTGAACCCATATATTCACATGCATACCTGTTCCCAAATAGCTGCCATCCTAGACACCTTATAAATGCGATCCAACATACGTTGAATCTGTTAAGAAGAAGAAACATTTAAACATACGAGCAGAGAACTTACTGAACATCTTGCTAACAGTGGTTATAAGGAAACACATATCAGCAAAACTATTCATAAGGCCACTTTGATCGACCGAAGAGAATTGTTATAATATCGAGATAGAAAGGAGAAAAGTCACTTACCGCCAGTAGCTACCTTTCCGTCCACAGCTACCTTATATAGAAAATAATGAAAGGATTTGGAGTGAATGTACATGTGACAGAAACGCACACGATACATATGTCTGCTATAACCTAGAATTCATTCAATTTCTTCATTTGTCAAACAAAATGAAAAAAAAATGTTTACTAAACCTCCGCTCATATCATTCAATCGTCCCAAAAATACGAAAGACATTTTCGTTAGAGCCAAAATACCTTCACTAGAAGATATGTTTTGATCTTGTTTGCCAATTTTTATCTTATCAGGATCTTGACAGGCTTAACACAATTTTGTAAAGACAATGTAAGTTTTTAAGTTTGTTTTCAAGATAATTGATTTCAAGGACGATCAAGACGTGTTAAGATAAACAAGATCCAGTTGTTAATTGCGTTCAGATTAAGTTTGTTATTTATTGCATTGCTCTCATATAGATAGCTACTCTAACAATATCCCGATTTGAACTTGTTTGATCTGGACAAACTTAACACATCTTGATCACCCTTGAACGCAGTTATCTTGTTTGATCTTGATAAACTGAACAGGTCTTGATTGACCTTGAAAGCAATTATCTTGAAATACGACTGAATATCTTACATAAATTGTGCTAAGCTTGTCAAGATCGTGATCAGATCAAAATGGCCAAACAAGATAGTAACATATCTGCTAGTGCTTCGACCGAAAGTGGACAATTTAAAACTATTTTCCTATGTTAAAATTTTATTCTACTACAAAAAGAATCTTTAAAAGACAGCTAATGAAGAAATATTTAAATTTTTATCAATTGATCATCGGATACTGTCATGTATCTCATTACTTGTGCTGTTTCTTAGCAACAATATGTCGGTTAAACAAAAAATCATGATGTCGATAATCAACATTTTGCATAATTAGGCCACATAGTGTGTATCCTTTGAATTTAACACAGAGAGATTTTCGGTGTTGTTGCTTTGTTTTTATATATCTATACATATTTTCGTCTGTGTAGGTGGACAAGCAGAGTTCAAGTAATGAACTATGATATACAGATTGATCTTTCATAATCTTGATTTGCATGCTTACATGTACGTTAGATTGACGAGCAAAAACTTTGGGCATGTCAATATTAAAGCGGTTAAAAAGACAGAGTATGAATAAAGTGCAAAACAGAACAGGGTCAGCAAAATTCCTACACAATTGTTTCACTATTTTGAGCTTGTAGTATTGGTCAAAGTTGCGATCAAATTCATGATCCCAATAGAAAAGGAAAAAAAATCCAGTCTGTATTTCATTTGAGTTCTTTAATATTCCAATCTATGGACATGGAAAACATGTGTGAATTCTGAATAAACAATGGAGTGTCTTATATAAACTTAAATGCATACAGTATTGAAATAGTCTCAGAGTTAATGTATTATATAATCATTTTGATGATTGAGTTGAGCAATGTGCGAGAAAGTGGGCAAAGAAGGACGAAAAAGATGTGGAGACGTTGTCTGATTGGATCAGGTCCATCGAGCGGTTAATTGTTATTCGGCTCATTAAAACATAAATGAGTTCAAGAAATATCACTTCACTTGAAGGTCCCCTCATTCATAAAACTCTGGCAAATCTTCACGAAAATTAAGTCATTATCCTTGTGCAAACAGCATTCTGTTCGTGTGTAAGAAACACAATGTCAACTGTCTGGTATAGGAGATCGGAAATGATACTTCATCAGGAAACCATACTTTTTCTCCCACTATACACAATAAAAGAGGAGATAATAAAAAAATACATTTTTGTTTTACCATCCTTTGGTATCAAGGCTGGTTATGAAAACAATCAGCTTCCTTACATCTACTGGTTCCCTAAACTTCATAAGAATCCATAAAAGCAGAGATTCATTCCGGTGTCTTTCAGATGCACCACTAAGCTGCAGTCAGAAATGGCACTAAAAGTTACAGTGAAAAGGCTTACTCCACGAGCAGCCTCAATTAGATGTGGATTCTAAACAAAAAATTAACTTCATCAGTTATCTTTAGCCAGTCTAATCCATTGCCAAAGCAAATAAACTTTGATTTTTCTGCCATCTATACCACTCTACAAAACATAAACTGAAAACACGCAGTTCTGATGTGATACATTAATAAGCTGTAAACGTGTTTAAGGGAGTAGCCTGTCATCAGCAGCATCAAAATCATATCATATGGAAGGCTGTAATCCGAGGGTAGTCAAGCAAATTACACATTGTAGGCCAACTCCAGTACCAATGACATCAATCCGATGCCATACAGAGAATGAAGCCTCAGTATTTTAATGGGTTAGAATTTTAATTATACAGTTAATTTCTATAAAACACAAGGTAATTTTTTTTCTAGTCAGACAAGTCCCACTTTTGGGCCCGTGAATATTCTCGGGGACTTCTTGATCATCAGCAGTTGCATCGGCCAATTGGTTTCAAAATACAAAATACCTTAATTGCATAATAAACAGTACATTTACGTGTTTCAGAGAATAACCTCCCAACCGAATTTTGATGAAACAGGAAATTTCTATAAAACGCAAAATTATTTTTTTTTCTGATACGTCTGACTTTTGGGCTTGTGGATACTTTTGGTGACCTCTAGTCCACCATCAGTTCCATCGGCCTTATGGTTCAAAATACAAAAATAACAAAGTCGTATAATAAACGGTAAATTTTGATTTGCTGTACACGTGTTCCAGGGAGTAATCTCTCATCAGAAGAATTAGAATCAAATCATATGGAAAGTCGAAATTCAATGGTAGTTAAAAGAAAGAAGTACTAATTACCAAAAATATCGAAATAGGAGACCAAATCTAGTACAAAGGCATCCTCTGAGTGCCATGCACGGAATGAAGCCTTAATTTTAAAGGGGTAAAAATGTTGATAAAACAGTAATTTCTATTAAACGCAAGGTAAATTTTTCAAGTCTGACAGGTCTGACTATTAGGCTTGTTAATAGTCTCAGGGACCTCTGGTCCATCAACAGTTTCAAAATACAAAAATACCTAAGTTGCGTATTAACAATAAATTTTGTTATGCTGTACACGTATCTCAGTTAGTAACTTCACATAATCAGCATTAAAATGAAATCATATGGAAAGCCACAATCCAAAAGTAGTCAATACAAAGAAGTACTCATTATAAAAATATCCAATGAGGAGGCCGAATCCAGTACCAAGGACATCCACCTAGTGGCTTTCACGGAATGAAGCCTCAATATTTTTAAGGGGTTAGAATTTGGATAATAACAGTAAATTTCCATTAAATGCAGGGTATTTTTTTCATGTCAGACAAGTCAAACTACAGGACTTGTGAATACATTCGGGGATTTCAAGTCAACCAGCAGTGGCGTCTGCTAATTCGTTTCAAAATTCAAAAACACCATGATAAAGATATCGAGATAGGAGACCAAATCCAGTACCAAGGACATCCACTGAGAGTCTATCAAGGAATAAAGCCCGAGTACTTTTAAAGGTTAGAATTGTTATAAAAACAGTAACTTTCTTGTAAACGCAAGGTAAATATTCCTAGTCAGGCAACTCTGACTTTTGGGCTCGTGAATATTCTCAAGACTTCTGGATCACCAGCAGTGACATCGGTCTATTGGTTTCAAAATAAAAAAAAAATACCCAAGTTGCATAATAAACAGTTAATTTCGTTTTGCAGCACGTGTGTTTCAGGAGTAGCCTCTTATCGGCAGCATTTGAATCAAATCATATGGAAAGCCGTAATCCAAAAGTAGTCAAAGGAAAAAGTATTCATAACCAAACAAAATATCGAAATAGGAGGACAAATCCAGTACCAAGGACATCCACCGATGATTTTTGACAATATTTTTGTAAAAAATTTGAGGCTTCGTTTTGCAACAGACAATCTTGACTCCCTAGTAACTAACTATGCGCATCTTTTAATTGACTCACTGATAATGTGACGGCTGCTCTTGACAGAACAAGACATGGTTTGCCTTCCTGATTTCATCCTCGATATTTCATGGAGTTCAACCTATGCTTTGAATGTTATGTTATCCTTTGCGCGTTTTTGTGCAGGTAAAATGTTAGGGCTATTCCATTAAAATGGATGTGGGTAGGTAGGAAGGGACTTTCAAAGTACCCCCACAACCAACAAACTATTTTTAGATAATTTTACATAAAACTAATGGGAACATGCTAAGAATGACCTACGTCCCATGTCCGATCATTTAACTTCCCTTCCTACCCCCCCCCCCACATCCATTTTAATGGAATAGCCCTTACAGTGCAAACTGGAATACAAGAGAATGCGGAGTACTCCTAGGGCAATGTAGAATTCTGATTTGCCCAAGTTTTAATCTAGTGTAAATTGGAATTCCAATTTCTACTAGGACAGATTTGCCCTAGGAGGATTGGTCCAGTTGTTCTTTTCTTCCGTTCCATTTGATGTCAATATCGTCAATGAAACGCAACCAAGAAAATGGATCCAAAGGATTCAAGAATACGAGTTAAAGTCAGGAATATGTTGGCAATTGGCTTGTCCTTGTCTTCTTTTACGATTATAGTTTTTTGATATTTGGGTTATTGGATGCGGTTTGTTTCTATTGATTTATTCATATTTTTTTTACTCTTTTGGGGGCAATTTAGGGCTTGCTATATGGTGTGGGTGTGAGGTACCTCACTGTGTCTAAGATCGTACGATGACCCCTAGATGCTTTGTTTTGGGTCGTTTTAACCTGGAGATTGGATGTTACCCAATTTCCTTTCTTTTTCATATTAGTTAACTGTTTTCTTCCCTACTCTATGAAGTCGTCTTTGTTCATGACAACTACAGCACTGTGTTTGTCAGCAGGTTTTATTATAATATCATCTCTTAGTTCTAGATCTTGAATGTCTTTTTTCATGGCCTTTCAAATTGTTGTATTTTTGTTGTTTTAAGAGATGCATGATGAAATTTCATGTTTTACATTTTTATAAAAAAATTGAATATTATCGTTTTTGCTTTTTGGTGGATTCTGTTTACTTTCCTTCTTAAACTTAGGTATGGATGTATCGTTGTTATCGTTCTCGTCTAATGCACTTTGACCAGCTTCCTCTCTTGCTCATGAAAATAGTCTTATAAGCGTAATCTATGGGAGAAGCTGTCTAGGTCTGTATCGAGTTAAGAACTGTTTATTTTGGGTGGTACTGGACAACAAATAAGACATTTTCCTGTTGTTTAGTTAATTGTTAAGATGATAGATTTACAACAATACCTTTTTATGACTCCATATTTTCGAATAAACCTTCTTTTATGTATCAAAGTACAGACCATTCATGAACACGATCAATGGGATGACTCAACAAGGAATTTGCGAGAAAACGTTTAGGTCCACCAGCTTTGTACTTTAGAACCCAACGGTCTTAACGAACATGTCCAAATAAAATTCAACGGTATCAAAAAATAAAAGAATATTTTTAAGCATAAAACAATCATGTTAACATCTTTTTATAATGTATTTATTTATTTATTTATTTCCTACTATATATTCAAAATTTTTAGCTTTCTATGTCACAAAAGAACCTACAAAAACTTTTTTTATCGCACATGCTTACAAGTGCGTAGAAAATTCATAAGCCTGACGAAGCCTAAGGAAGGGCGAAAATTCGCTGTAAATTTAAAACCAGTTTGATTTTTAGTATTGCTATAATTATTTTTTACAGACACACACACATACAAACACACACATATATATATATATATATATATATATATATATATATATATATAATCCAAAACCCTGTTACAAGCTGTCATGAATTTACTATGAGCTCATTGTTGATGCCCTTATGATGACTTGAAGATGAAAAACAGCAATAAAAGAATTGTTCCATTGCTAGGATCTACCATACATTTGAAGAGACTTTGACTCATTTGAAGAGACATTAATTGTCGAAATGCGCATATGCAGAAACTAAATTCACATTAACTTTGGTATTTTGTTGATAGGTACTTCAATGTCTTTGACAATCTTCAGTAGTAGGGTAGCAATTCATGAAAAAAAGACGCTTAGTTTTCGACTTTAATGCACCCACTTGACATGCAGGTAATTATTGTTTTAAATGAAAGTCAAATGATTATATTTTCAGTTTTAAGCGGTCGTAATGAAATTGTATGGTGCGTTTTTCTGTAATTTGACATTTATTAAAGTTTTGGTGAAAAGTGATATGTACGGTACTGCGGGGATTCGATTAGAACTGTTGTAAATGATCTTTTATGTGAGTTCATCTCTATTTCATTTATAAAGTTAAAGCTATACAACATAACGACTATAAAGTTTTTTAAAATGCATGTATGTTGTATTTTATTTAAGAAAAAATGTCGATTTTTAGAAGTTTTCTGCGTATTTTAAGAGCTAAGACACTTATTGTTTTAATTTTTTGTGAGGGCATTACTTATTATATGGATTTTGTTTTTGTATTTTATAATATGAACAATATGAATCGATTTCTAAAGAAAAAGCAACACTTAAAAGCATTTTTAACGGTAAATTATCGTTTTTATCTGAAACAATGAACATGCCGGAATTAACTACCTATTCCATACCAATATTCATTTGTACATTTACCTGTAAATATACATCTTTTACCTGATCTGATAATATTATTTCGTGCATTGATAAAGAGATTTGTGCTTTTTCTAAGTATGTACTCCTTATAAAGTATCGAATGGTGCTCATGAAATTATTTTTTTGATAGAAATAAGCTTTATATATATTATTTTTTATATTGATAACAAGGTATATCTGAACAACCCATTCCTGTTAAAGTAACAGTCCAATCTTCAAAAGGAAAGACCCTCTTTCAAACGATGATGTTGTATTATATGCCATTATTCTACGTCAGAGCAACTGTATAATTCAACCAGCAATTATTTTAGAAGTAAACAACACTTTCAGTTGCCTCTTTTGTCTATTGCTAAGACGATTAAATGGGTTCAGACACTTCCCTGTCAGTGAATAGCCAAGTCCTGACAAGTCAAAATCACCTAGAATGGATTGGTGTGCTTGTGTCTTTTATAAAGTAAGTGAGAACCGAACCGTCAGTCTGAAAAGAACAATCCAAGGACAATGGCAACGTCGGAAAAACGAAGAAACGAAGACATAACATGAGCACGGCACAGAAAAGAAAATGAAGACACGCACATATACAAAAATGAACAACACGGACCCAATAAAAACCATGGGTGAGATCAGGTGCACCGGTAGAGTAAGCATCTCCTGCTTCTTATAAGACATCCGCCGTGTTGAACATGTCAACTCCGGTAGTAAAGTCAAATCCGGTAGAGGAAAATCAAACTTTAGTGGCAAAGACAAAGATCTGTTGTCATCTGGGAAACAGATATCTCATAGCGTTCCATATAAATTTGAGGCTTACAAATGTTACCAAAAATACACAAAATAACGTCCATAGAAGTACAAAAAACCTAAAAGTAGGTCAACTACCTTCTGATAGCAACAAGCATTGCAATCAATAGTAAAGATTTTGCACAAAACGTATTATAAGATGCTGCTTGTTTGACCAACTAACATATAAAGGATGACAATTATAAAGTTAAAGCGTCTGAACACGATGATTTGCTTCAGACTCTTTCGTATTTGATTTATTAAGAGATGATTTGTTCATTCACAAAAAAAATGTGTTCAAATTAGCACAGTTACTTGAAAAAAATCTACATATAAGATAGCCACATAACATATACCGACATAAACAAAAATCGGATAAAACCTCTGTGATACAATAACTATTCAGTTATAGTAAGGTGATGGCATGTCAAACCATGACATGAAAAAATAATTGATGTAGCATTGCTCAACATCTAGCAATGAATTCCGCTCAATAGGTGCTAGGGCCGTCTTGAACTTACTGTGAGGTATGAGCAATGCTCATTGTTGGAGACCTCATGATGACTTCAAGATGAAGAACAACAATATAATTGTTGTGACAATGCTTGGTTTTACCATGTATTTGTAGAGATTTTGTCTAATGTGCATTTACTCTATATACCTCATCGATTAATTAGTTTTCAGTAGTACGATTCTACTTTTAAAAGGTTTTGTTTCTGCTACAGGTATAAAGGTGGGGGTGCGTTCGGTTCCTGCTCTAGATTCAATAATGTTAAACGCGAATATTCTGCATACACTTCCGTTATATGAAACAGTTATATGAGAAACTGAATATCATATTCCTGATCAAGTATCAAATTTATCTCATTCTGTATCAAATATACCTCAATCTCTGACAGTGATTTCAACAACAACCCTCCATCTTCACTGGCATAGTGAATTGTAACCCTTGGCTAGCGAAGATTCATGCCCTCAGGTCTAATTTAGAATCAAAAATTTTACGAAAGGACATCGAGTAAATGAACATGAGACCATAACACATATGTTAACTCCAACTGCAATAATTTAAATGAGCTGTATGGCCATTTCGGAAATTAATTCCTCATCAGCAGCACAAGAACCCAAACAAAGGAAATCCATAATTTCAAAAGATATTTAAAACATGTAAAATGCATAAAACCAAACGAAATCCGAATAATCAGTAATATCAAATATAGCCAAGGACAAAACTACGATGGAGGGAGTTAATGATAAATCCTTAGAATTTAGAATTTTTATAAATTTAGATAATAGTAATTGAACACATGAGATATTATCTCATGTACAAGTACACCATATCTAAGAAAAATAAAGAGCATACATATTCAAAAGTTTGAATAACATCCAATCTAGCTTAACCTCCTTTAGCATCGCCCTTGGATTTCGGTTGGCGAAAAGGAAGCAACGGTCTTGAACACGTTCTTTGTACTGGAATGATGTCATCAGACTTTTTACAGATGTGAAGATACATCTGTTTGCAGTCGTTCCTTCATTTGTTATGAGAAAAACATGATTTGCATCGACTTGTGCCCTTGCTAGGGAAATCACGAAAAATTGTTGGAACAGTTTGATGCAACAAGAGTCAGCTGATATTGACAATTATAGATGTTAATATATGTTAACATCTAGCACGGTTAAATTGTATATAATACTTTATAACGTGATGAATAGGCTTGACGACAGCTTGAACACGTAGACATGATAAGGTATCTTTGCTTTACGTTGTAAATATACCCCCCCCAATTTTTCCCAAAAAATAAATCAGTAAATACTGAAAAGATTGATTGATTGATTGAATATTGTTTAACGTCTACTCAGCAATATTTCAGCTATATCAAGACGAGAACAAGTTTGTTGATAAATAATCACTTTGGGGTATGGAAATGGCCATGGGACGGGAAATTCTGACTGCCACTGGAAAAGTAGGGTGAAATCGTCAAGGGCGGGGAATTTAGCCTTGTAGCCGATCACCTACGGACCACCCCAAAAAGAGCTTGCTACAAGGGTTCTTTAACGTGCAGGAAGCGTGGCATTTCTTCCAACACGTGGACCTGAGTTTACATCCCATCCGAAAGATGGGTTGTGTATTTATTAATCCCGCACAACTACGGAATGGGTCCTATTTCTATATCCCGGGACCCTCGGGGTCAGCCTCCGTTTAGGAGGGGTCACACCCCGCAAGCCGGAGATACTGGGTCCTATTTCTATATCCCGGGGTTCCCTCGGGGTCCTCTGTTAGGATGGCTCATACTCCAAGCTCAGAGGATGCTGCGGGCCTATTCTTCAGCCGGGACCGCGCATGGCGCAATACTGAAAAGAAAACCTTAGTCCACTACCAGGAAACTTGATTTTCTTTATTTTTACCCGTCTGTTTAGCCTTTTCATTATTTCTGTAGAATGTGTCCATCTTTCATCTGATTATCTAGTTCAATACATGTGATTTCTTTACTTGATTTCTTTTCACAAATTTTGTGCAAACAACATTTTTTGTTATTTAAATGCTAAAAATGTATTTCCGTTTAATAATTCATGGAATAATGACGTCAACCGTTGGATTCTATAAAATACCCACTTGCTCACAAAATATGCTAGGAAATGACGTCATCACCCACTGAGTAAAATCTTTATTATTTTAACACGGGCTCACACTTTCCTCTTGTGAAGTTAAACATTTTTGTCACATTTAACTTTCAAATTTTTTCCCAAAGAGCGATTTATTCCCCAAATCAGCAAAAACTGAAAAAAATGAAATTTGACCTTTGACCCCAGTTTTTGAGAGAATGTACAGTCCTTGTATCAGTAGCCGTTACTTATTGACGGATTTTTGACTGATTGTTGACGGATTTTTGACTGATTCATGGCTGATTTTTCACTGATCGATGATTGATCCATGAATAGCGGATGTGTACGTTTTTTACGGATTGTAAACGTATTTTACGGATGTAAACGTATTTTACTGATTGCATTTGTATCAATCAGTAAATCATGTATGACGGATACGTAAATATTTGGAATTTTAAGACAAAACGAATAAACATAATATTCTCGTGTGTTTCCAGGTTGTTAAGTTATCTTTTTCGAATATAAAAAAAACAGTTTGATTAAATTACGAATGTTGTATTTTGTTTCTGTTTAAATCGTTTACATGTACTTGTGAATGAGAACTGGGTATCTAAACTGCCCTTACAGAAATTAAAACTTTGCTGCAAATTTGCAGCAAACTAGCAGCAAACTAATCTGTTTGCAAGAAATGTTTGCAGAAACTTTGCAGGTTGTTGTGGCTAGCTGCAAAGTTCCCGCAAAGTTACTGCAAACAATTGAGACTTAATTGTTATGAATGAAACAACCTATCAAAAATGCTATTACATCTGTTGTAAAACTAACTTTGATTAGTCCTTACCAAGTTATGCACACAATTCAAATGTGGACTGATAGAAATGGAGGAAAAATTTTATTTTGTTGGAAATATGTCACATAAGGGCTCATAAGCTATACATGGATAACCCAGATAAGTAAATATTCATTTTTTTGTTGATTATGATCCTTGATTTTAAAGTGTTAGAATTTGAATAAAGTATTTATTTTCAATATTACTTATATTTATTATGAGAAAAACCCAGGGAGCCATACAGACTATACAGTATATTTAATGTGGATAGCAGAAATGTGTGTATGTAATTCCATTTGCATAACTCTTGTAACTTACTCAATTATGTAATTTTTGTTTTCTTTTCCACATTATTTCTTTTAATCAAAGAGGCAGGCATACAATAATAAAAAACTAATTTTGTTTGTATATTTTGTACTGTTTAAAAGATTTATTTCATAAACAGGTCTGAAGTTTTAAAATTAATTTTTAAATGTCATTCAGGTTCCCTTCATTGCATTTTCTGGATATAAATTTGCATTAGCTCTAAGTTTAATATGTTGTGTGTACACTTATGTGTAACAGAAATGATTTATAGTCAAATATCAAGTTACATTTCAGTGCATATATAGGTCAGTTTGCTACAACATTGCTGCAAATAATTGCGGGAAACGCTTGCTGCAAATTTGCAGCAAACATTTGTTGCAAATGATTGCAGGAAACTAATTTGCATACGAATTCTGAACATTTGCTGCAAATTTGCAGCAAACGTTTACTGCTATGTTGCTGCAAATATTTGCAAGAAGCCTGAATTTTCTGTAAGGATGCATAATACCAGTCTGCGTTTTAAACTCGATCTTTGAAAATGACCAAAAGAATAATATTTATCATATTCTTTCGAAGTAGTTTCATCTTTTGCGAAATACAATTTTAATGAATTCCAACATATTTCAGGATAAAAAAGTTAGATTTTTAGTCTGCGGTTTAAACTCTGTCTATAAAAATGACCAAAACAATTTAAATTTTTTGAAAATTTTATTCATCCTATCCTTTTGATTGAGTTTTATCTTTTGCAAAACACAATTTCAAAAAAAATTCAGCACATTTAGGTTTGAAAAGTTAGATTTATAGTGTGCGGTTTAAACTCTGTCCATTAAAATGACCAAAACAATTTAATTTTTTTAGCAATTATTAGATATATATCAAATTTATACGATCCAGAAGTAAGAAAGACAAAATTGTGAAAATATCTAAATTTCCGAAAATTTCGATTTTTCCAAAATTTTATACCAAAAATCAAAATTTTAAGGACTTTAATTGTCTTATTTTTCAACATTGTATCACAACTGATAAATTAGGCATAGAAACTAGATCAAATGATGAGATTTATTTATCTGAAAGGGATTGAAAGCTTATTCGATATTTTTGGCAGGGGGAGGGGTATATTTTTTGCATCCCCAGATAACAAAAATAGCGTATTGTGCCCAAAGTTGTGCTCATTGTAAAGTATATTAAATAAGCTTCAAGTTGATTCTAAATTTCAGTACATCTAAATTATCTACATAAAAATTATGGAGCTTAAAAGATAAAATTGAGAATAAAACTAAAATACAAGAATTATGTGTGGTGTACTATAAAAGTGGCCCTATACTGTCTATGTCTATGTCTATGCGTGCAGGTTATATTCCTGTTAACATATTTTATTTTGAAGAGGGGATATAAAAGGACTGAAAAAAAATCGGTCTGGATCATAAGTGTGTGTGTGTGGGGGGGGGGTGCACGGAGAGTGATTTCAGCCCATGGCCTACTTGGTTATTTTCCCAAAATATTCTTATCACTAACAAAAGTTTTTACACATTTCTGTTGAATGGCGATATTTAATTGTGATATGATAATCGTGTTTGCTTTCAACAGCTTATGACAGGAACTTATGATACTTATGTCTACATGTTAGATACCGTAAGGGTCTGCAAGACAGACAGAATTAAAAAAAAGCGCTGTTAAGGAGGATCAAACCTAATGTTGTTTATATCATTGATTTCTTGAAACCTTTTCAAATTTATTAAGTATTGTAGACTAAGTGAAGTGGTGAAAAGAAAAATATAGGTCCATGTTCTTTTAAGTTGAGATACATGTAATAACAATATTACCGAGTTTCAAGAGCCACAGTCCATGAGGCAAAAAGACAAATCAGGTGGATACCGCTGGAAAAATTGCCGACTGATATAGTCCTGACTTGGAACAGGCATTTAAAAAGAAACTGTGGTTAAATATTAAACGAAAGGATATTGAGTAAATGAACATGACACCATAACACACATGTTTACCTTAACTGCAATAAAGTTTAATAAGCAGTATGGCCATTTAGGAAATTAATTTCTTATAAGCAGCACTAGAACCCAAACATAGGAAATCCACAATTTCAAGAAATTTTTAAAATGCAAAAAAAAAAAAATAATAAATAACGAAATCCGAACAACCAATATCAAATTTAGCTAAGGTCAAAACTACAAAAAAAAACCTGTTTTATGGCATGCCAAACCTGCCCTAAAATTCCAGTAGTGTCTGGTTTCAACTCCACAGAAATTGCTATTTAAAAGTCGTAGACAGTTAAAAGGGCAGTCTGAAAGGATCATCCCAGTGCTAAGTAAAAGAAGAATCTTGAATAAGAGTTCGATCGAAACTTTTTTTTTCTTTAAAGGATTGATATCAATTAAAGAGAAATTTTAAAGGAGATATAAGGCACTTAAAAATTGTCAGGAAGGATTTCTCTTGATTTTCCCTCAATTCAACATTAGGATTATACAGCCACACAGTAATACCTACAATGGCCGAAAACTACAATCACATGCCACAATCCACAGGCGAACCTCACCAGAAAAAAACACATAAACTACAGAGAAACGTAAATAACGATAGGAACTCGGGATAGCCGGACTTTGTGTCGGCACTAGCAAATGTATAAGTACCCAAACCTCCACTTTCACTATCGCGTTCCCCTATAGTATATTGTTTAATAGCTAGAAATGACTCCAAGAATTTTATGAAAACTTTTCAGAATTCTTAATTTGAGCTAAAGAACACATTCATGAAAAAAAACAAAAAAACAAAGTGGGTCCGTGTCCAAACTGTTTAAGTTATTGAACTGGAGTAACCCAGAGAAGTTCCGAAATCTGAAACAAATTTAAAATTTGCCTGAGTGAGCCACCTTAAAACAATTAATATAATTTTATTTTTTGATCAGACATGTGTTGCTTTGGCTTCAGTTGGCGTTGCAAATAGAGGATATTGCATCCAGTGTTGTGATACAAACCACTGCAACAAACAGCTATGTCCCAAAGGTTCGTAATATTTAAAGAGGTAGGTATTTAATTATTGTCTAAGTAAGAGTCAGGCAGTGACTGGTACATCACAGTTTTGAATTTATCCCTTTTGATATACATCTATGTGAAGTTTAAGACAATTTTTTACTGGTAATTTAGTGGAAATTTGGCAGGAAAATTTTCTAGATCTTTTTGCGAAATTTGTTAAGACAACACCAAACAAAAATATATTTTTCTCAAAACAATGTTTTTGTGGCTACTTTCATTAATTCAGTGTTTAAAAGTGTGTCTTTTTAATACCCATGTGCCACCACTCTTATGCTACCTGCTATCTGCCTGATTTTTAAATGAACTGGTACCCGATTTTTAGATGCACTGGTACTTAAACAGTTTAATCTCATTACGTTTATATTTTCTGATATTACTGTTGTGTTATTTTATTCACATTTTCAACACAAATAATATTTTTGGCATCCCCTCACTCCCACATAAATAATCTCTCAGTATCGAAAGAAGTTTAAAAGCGTTTCTTTAGTAAATTTAATATTTATTATTAGTTCCATTTAGTTGCTGTTTAATTCTTGTTAAGAGGCTGTCCATGAAGTAATCAATCAGATCCTTTTTTATTCCTGACTCACCGTTAATCTGTTATCACCAAATATTTGGTTCGTTTTTACTGCTGGTGGACAGTTAGTCCCGAGGTTATTCACCAACCCAGTAACCAGTACTTTCTTATTTCGATCATATTGGTAATTTGTTCTCTATCAGCTTTTAAACATATTGCGGGTCATGAATTTCCAAATGTTTTGATCTGATCTACACTGATGAGACATGGGTTGTCGGAATGCGCATATGCAGAACCTAAATTCACAGTAACATCTGCACTTTGTTATTTGTTACCACTGGGCCAATGCCACTGCTGGTGGACTGTGATTCCCCGAGGGTTTTCACCAACCCAGTACTTTGGTGCTGGCCCGACACTGATTCTTATTGAAAAGTTGTAATATCGAAATTTAAGAAAATTTTGTTAAACCTAAGGAGTATCTTCCTCTTGCATAGCTCTGTCCTAAGATGATTTTGCCATTCTTATTTCGATCTTACAATTAATCTGTTCTTTATCAGAATTTGACACATATTTCGGTTCATGAATTTCCAAATGTTTTGTTTTGATCTGCACTCATGAGACATAAGTTGTCGAAATGCGCATTTGCAGAACCTAAATTCACAGTAACATCGGTACTTGTTATTTGTTACCACTGGACCGATGCCCCTGCTCCTAGACTGATGGTCTCCGTGGGTATTAACAAACCCAGTAGCCAGTACTTTGGTGCTGGCCCGAGAACTGATTCTATTTGAAAATTTGCAATATCTATATTTAGGAAAATTTTGAAACCCCCAAAGAGTATCTCCCTTTTGCATAGCTCTGTCCTGAGCTGATTTTTGTTCTCATATTTCGATCGTATCGGTCATTTATTCTCTATCAGCTTTTACACATATTTCGGTTCATGAATTTCCAAATGTTTTGATTTGATCTTCACTGATGAGACATAAGTTGTCGAAATGCGCATATGCAGAAAGTAAGATTACAGCAACATCTTGCAATATCTAAATTTAGGAAAATTTTGTAAAACCTAAGGAGTGTCTCCCTCTTGCATTTTACGCTAGACGATTTACCATTTATAACAATTTTCTGAAATCGATTCGACGAGTAATTTTTAATAAAGTGAAATAAACTGCCACCAATTCCCAATTGTTTTAATTTAAGGTAAACCATCATGCCATACTTTATCAAAAGCTTTAGATACATCCAAGAAAACAGCGCAAACATTATTCCCTTCATCAATAGACTGGTAAATTGTATGTTCTAGAGCAGACTTGATACCTGTCATAAGTTTTGGGTGCCGTTATACCGGTTTGGCCCTTCCGCTGGCTTTTACTAGTGCCGGTACCTGGTCCGGCTATCCCGAGTTCCTATTGTTGTTTGCGTTTAACTCTAGTCTGTTATGTGTTTTTTTTTCTAGTGCGGTTCCTCTTTGGATTGTGGCATGTGATTGTAATTTTGGCCATTGGAAAAGGATATGAAGTATATGCACATGAGACAAAGTCTCTACAAATATATGGTAAAATCAAGCAATGGAACAACACTTATATTGTTGTTCTTCATCTTGAAGTTGCTAGATATCTTTAAAAAATATGTGCAGTTGTTTTTATCATTGAATTAACAATAAAATAACTTTTTACGCTATCAAAATGTATAACCAACATGCATTTTTGCTAAGCCAGTGTTCTGTATTAAAATGTCTGTTGTTTTTATGATAAAGAGGGATTTATTAGTTTATTTGGGACAATTATAAAAGAAAAAATTATATGGCACAGGATTTAATGAATCTCAGTAATAAGGTCAAACTAACAGTCATATGACATACAACCGCATTACACTGGGAAGCTACCATCAAACAGAACTGTTTCAACAATATTGCGATCGGCATACATGTACGTAGTACAATGTACAAGGCTGACGCCATATGCAATCTCCAATCAGTAAGGTGAATTTTAAAGCGACCCTCGTCTGACTAACGGTACCTTATCCAAAATGCCAAATTCCACCGACGATGAGCTCGACATAAATCCAAACATGTTGTTCTGTGTCTCTGTGTCAGTAACAGACGTTTTACACTGGTATTGAATGGTATTCAACAGTTTTTAGCCGAATAAGTAGTGTGCTTAATGACCGAACAAAATTGGGTAACCACTATCTTTTAAAACGGTACTGTTAATGAAAGGGTTTTGCCTGATCAGTCGTCCTAGCGCTCTATATTCACTATTAGATATTACTTGGGGTCTAACTCTTCCAGATAGGAATTTCCCAAACATTCGCAAAGATTGTGGTCATGGAGTTAGTGGTGTACCTGTTTTGGGTTTTATTCGTATGTTTATTATACTATAGGGAAACGGGACAGATAAAGGGGGGGGGGTTGGTACCCATAAACCGGTTTAACCCTACCGCTAGCTTTTGCTAGTACCGGTACCAAGTCCGGATGTCCCGAGTTCCTATCGTTGTTCACGTTTGTCTTTTGTCATATCTGTGTCTTTCCTGTGTAGTTCCCTGGCAAATTATGGCATGTAATTATAATTATCAGCAATTGTAGATGTTTCCTAGTGTCCCTTTTATTCCATTAGTCTGTTGATGTGTTGACCTACACGAGGAGCAGTGTGTAGGAGTTATAAGACCTATATCCCTTATGCCAATAATTTTCCATCAAACATCTTTTGACAGCTATGACGGACTCATTTCATCAACAATTGAACAGAACAATCTTACGGCAGGCGATAATCACCGCGATGAATAACATGTAGGAAAACTTGATTTTCGGTGCTTGTGAATGCAAATTGAACAGGTGTAAATAATTAATCTTTAAATAAGAATATTGTTAATTTAACACGGGTATTTCATTTATAAAGGTGCGTTCGTTTCCTTTAAACTATAAACATTTTCAAAATCAATTAATTTTTTTCCTTAATAAAAACAACAAAAAACAAAAAAAACACAAAAAAACCAAAAAAACCAAAAACGAAAACAAACAAACAAACAAATCCTGAATATTTCTCCGTCAAACCAGTGCCACACTCTCGGTTTCCCGGAAAAAGGCCGAAATTTAGATCCTTCCAGGATAATTCCAGAGGGTTTGTTGCAACAAGATTTTTTTTTATTTTACATTCAAAATCAAGTATTGTATTGTATATCTTTTTGGATGCCTGTTTTTTATGATTCTGTTCACCCATTTGTTTCTATATATTATGCAATAGGTACGTTGATAGTGTTTGTTAGAAACCTGGTTGTCCTGATATGGTTACTCTCTCTCTCTCTCTCTCTGTGGGTGTGCGTGCGCTGTCAAAATGCAGTTTCCCGATATAGCAGGTGAAACATGATGCAGGAAGCAGAAATTAATTTTCCCGAACATTTAATTTCCCGGTTTAAATAACTTGATATTACATACTTAATAAGCTATTATGAGGACGACATCAACATATCACTTTGTTTTTATCAATTTAAGTTTAACATTAGATAAGTTTTCATCAGACACGAGTTCACATAATAAGCTATTTGCGTTTTGATATAGATATATTGATATGATACATCGATAACTGATAATATCTCGTCATTTTGCATTAAACATGTGATTTATAAAAAAAAAAGACCGGACCATTTCCTGGCCACTTATTTAAATGAATTGAATGGAGGATCTAAACAGGGTATGTTTACTTAAGTTTGTCAAAGTTTTAAGAGTGTTTAGAGGATTTCTTTGCTTTTGTTGATAAGTTATGTAGATAAGATACATGTATAATGTCAATAAAACAATCATCTGATTTAAGAAGGTAGTTAACGATTTCAGTTTTATTGCTCTCCACCGCGTTTTTAACTTTTATAAGCCAAACTGAAGAAACGCCACGCTCCATGCAATATAAATACCCCTTATTTATTTCTCTTAGGAGAGCAGACGCACTGGGTGTTGTCTAGAAGGCCATATTTCCTGTCACTACCCATTTTTCCCTTTTCCAGTGATAATGAAAACTCGTTGCACCGGTTGTCCCATCGACCTTTCTTTCTTTGTTTTTCACATTGTTTTCAATTGAATGACAGAAATATTGCTGATTGGACGTTGAACTCTAACTAATCAATCAATCATTATAACAGCTGTACTTAATAATTATTATTGGAAATGAATACTAAGAGTAGCTTCTTTAAATATTTTTACTCAAATATCCGATATGTGAATTGCAAGACTGTACAAGTCTCGCAATTCGATTCCATACTTTACATGTTTATAGACACAAATGAATTAAATGCAAATCTAAATTAAGTAGCATCTGTTGCCATTCAAACACAAAAGACAGGAAAATGAAAAAAAAAAATACCTGACTTCGAGATGAAGAACAACAATAAAAGCTTTGTTCCATTGCTTTGTTTTCCATGCATTTGTAGAGACTTTGTCTCATGTGCATTTATTCAATATTCCTTCATTGCTTATTTGAGTGAATTTATAATTGAAACAGAAATTGACAGATATATAAAATTAAAACTAGAGTCGGAATTTTAAAACAGTCATTCATTGTCGTAAAAACAAAACAAAATTTGTGAAAATTGAAAATAATCCAAGAAGCGTTGTATCGACATAAAAGTCTTAAATTGTATTAAATAGATTCATCTATAAGTTATAACAAGGTGTTGTTCTTTTGAACTATGTAAGAAGCGAAACTTTGCGATTCGAAAGGGTAGCTATCTCCTGTTATGCATTCACCCCATTTTAAAGTAATTGACAACCGAATCGTCAGTCTATAACGAACTATCCAAGAACAAAGGCAACATTGGAAAGAGACCACATTAGTACGGTTGAGGAAAGAATAATGAAGACACACATACAAATCAACAACACGGACCCAATTAAAGCCATGGATGAGATCAGGTACACAGCTAGAATAAGCATCTCTTGCTTTTTATAAGACACCCGCCGTGTGGAACTCTTGAAGGAAAATCCGTTTGTCAAAACTCAGAAGTTACTACAACAGCAAGGAACAAGTCAAGTCAAGTTTTAGAGTTTGACAACTGAATGCTAGCTTCAACCAAATGTTGGCTAAAACTAAAATAGAGCTTCGCTTAAACCTCCAATCTTCTAGAGTTAACTCGCCTAACTCATTGAAAAGCAGGGTTTATATCTAGTTAACTTAGGCTTAAAATGGCGGCAAAAATCAAGACTGTGCATACGTAAAATTTTTAGAGGATGGATTTGATTGGTTAAGTCATTTCCAGTAGGATGGACCTAAAAAGAAGGCGCAACAGCAACTCTACTCTAGAGCTGTCCCAATCGAAGTAGACCCTGATTTTCGGAAACCCTAGTTTCTGTTCAATTTCGATTGGAATTACATTTTTTGTGCGAAATACCAGGTATTTTATACGGAAACCTTAGTAAACGCACGTAGTACTAAGTGTACCGCATTTTTTACTACCGCGTGCCATAGAAATTCATTGCTAGATTTATCACAATGATACATCCATGCTGTTTTTCATCATGGATGCGGGATCGTAAATAAACATGAAATTAACTGGTAAAACTGACGTTTTACTGGTCAAAAACTTGTAATGTCGAACACAGAATTCACAAATTGTTGATAAGAAGTATTCTTCCTCTAGGAATTATACAAAATTGGTCAAAATTCAATGTCATTATAAACACAAATGATGTCGGTTTCCCTAGAAGCCAGAAAGAGATAGAGAAATTATAAATGCTTCAAAGTCAAATCTTTTCAAGAATATTGACTCAGAAATAAAAAAAGAAATGAAAAAAACCTATTGTAAATTTAATGTACGCATTAATTCGTCTTAATCTAAATGCCTTTCAAAATGCGATATACGAGCTTCATAAATCATAAAACCCAAAACAATTCCAATGACTATATAAAATAGACGGAAAAGGTAGCATTTTATTTTACTTTAAATGAAAAACAATATAGCAAATACATAATCAACAGTCAGTCTAGCTGGAACAGCTACCTGAACTTTCAATAAAATTTTTCATGCATTTATGACAAATAACGTAGGATGGATAATATTCGAAGAAGATACATTTTATAGTAGACATGTACATGTGTGAGTGGTACAATTGTTTGTATGGACACAAGATATTATTTTTTTTTTTTTGTATAATTTGGTGAAGAGGAGAAATTATACAGCAAATTCAATTCTACAGCACATATGGTTTTATTTGATACATTCGGCATTATAAAACAACTGCACTTCTTACCTAAGAACTATTGTTTAGCACACACACTTTTCAGTCTATCGGTCTCCGACTGATCAGTAAACAGATTTTTTTGCGCATGGTTCGGGAAACTATGATATCGGTCGTATGCATAATAAAATACCGAAGTTATTGTTAATTTGGATTCTGTATATGCGCATTTCGACAACTCATGTCTCTTCAGTGCAGATCAAATAAAAACATTTGGAAATTCATATACTCAAATATGCGTAAAATATGCATATGACATATTACGTTAAGGATTATTGATGAACGTGATTTAAACGAGACTGAAACTTCAGAAGTTTACATTCTAATGAAACTTTATATAGCTCATTTTTTTTGTCGACTCGCATATTCTGTTGTGTATCATGCAAGATACCAGATATCTCTATTTCAACCTTTTCATATCAACATATATTTTACTTCACATGAATGGCCTGAATTTTGATTGGGTTAAGTGTAAGGCTAGTATTTAGGTATTTATGCCATCCTCAAAACAGGACTTTTGAATCGTTTTCAACCCGGAAAAAGTTCTATTACAAAACCATAAAAAATGATAATACATCAATACATTGAGAAGGAATCACTTATTAATTAAGACTGAGAGCTAAGAGTGATTAATATTTTATCTATTGTAGCGCTTCAGTTAATTATTTTTGTCAATTAAAATTTAGTTAAAGAATTGTCATGGAGAAAAAATTATAATTATACACCTTAATTTCATAAATATTTTGTTTTTAGATGGTATACATTTATTTCATACAAAGATCTGTCCTTAGCTGATTTTTGCTTGACATTTAGATGATATTGGTTATTTGTTCTCTATCAGTTTTTAATTATTTTTGAGTTTATGATCTTCCAAACGTTTAGATTTTATCTGCAATGAAGAGACATAAGTTGTCGAAATGCGTATGTGCAAAAATTAAATCACAGCAATTTCGGTATTTACTCATAGGTGAGGAATCCAGTCACTCCATCTTACTGGTATTTGAGGGATTGTTCTCGCCTTCAATTCATGAGAGATTCCTATCTTGGCAGACTTGGAAGTCTCGTATTGCAGGCAGTATGTGTATAATACCTCTAATAATTTCAGATACTTCTGACCGCCGCTGATAGTGGTGACGTCAAGGCCGTCGGTAAAGCAATCAAAGATGGAGCTGCTGTTAATTGTACAAACATATCAGTGAGTAAATAAATGCTTCGGACCAATTCATTTAATAGAAGTATTTTGCTAGACTATGAACATAGCTATCCCTGGCACAACAGATATGAAGAAAGCAAAGCCATATTCGTGTTATGCTTATCCTTTAAAACATATGTGGATACAAATTGCTATTGACAAAAAAGAATACTGTGGAAGTACTTATATTCGTGGACACCAATTTTCGTGGTTTTCATAAAAATTACTTTTTCGTGGGCACTTAAATTCGTGGTTTTGAATTCCTTGCATTAAAATTCAAAAGAAGAGATGCAGTTCGCTGGGAACTTAATTTCGTGGTTTTAGCGAAACACGAAATCCACGAAAATTGGAACTCCACGAACAATAGTACTTTCACAGTAAATTGATTGATTGATTGATGTTTTACGCCAACCTCAGCAATATTTCAGCTATATTGTGGCGAGAACTGTTGAGTATATTGAACAATTTTAACAAAAAAGAATAAAATTATTACTTGGAATTTGAGAAAACATCGTAGTTTCCGAAACAGATTTCACTTTTTTAATGCTAGCTAATGTATTGAAAAGTAACAGGCGAATAATGTTGTCTAGATTAAAAGTTGCCTTAGTTTGATCGATAACGCATCCGTTAGTGCGAATCCACACGGTATTAATCAGTATTACTTATAGCTGAAAGGATTGATATACAATCAGTCCCTTTGGTGTTCGAGCCATTGAAGTTCGGCTTTATTTTGATCGCAATTAATACCATTTTTGTGTTGTTTTGTATCTTTGATTAAGCCTTGACAATACTCTAAGTTTTATCTGACACTTTTCGGATTGCCCTACCACCTACATTAATTGATGTTATAATATAAACGTATCGTTTTAGGGATATACACCACTACACATAGCAGCATTGGGTGGAGATGTCGCTACAGCAGATTTATTGATACGTTCAGGCAGCAATCTAAATTCAAGGGACTTTGCGGTATGAATTTAGTCAGTAAAGACCCTATATGTTGATTATCAAAATCAACCATTAGGCATGCCTAAATCAATTTTACAGTTTTTCACATTTGCAGCAGGACTTTACCTTCTATGGCTAAAGGTGAACACAAATTCTTTAGGGCACAATCTCTAACGGTTATAGAAGATTTCCGTAGATTGCACTGTAAATCTGCTAACGAACGGGGGCATTGAAAACGGAAGTGATTCATTTTATGTTAGTAAAAATGTACAATGTAAGTGCTCTTTGGATTATCTGCACTAGTTATGTTGCAGTTATATATTTCAGCAAACCGTCTTTCCCCGGTACTGTATCAATTATTGTTGTGTTACCAAAAATCAGCTACATATTTTACGAAAGGATATGGAGGAAATGAACATGAGCCATAACACATATGTTAACTCCAACTGCAAAAATTTTAATGAGCTGTATGGCCATTTTGGAAATTAATTCACTTCAGCAGCACTAGAACCCAAACAAAGGAAATTCATAATTTCAAAGAAATGTTTAAAATGCATAAAACCAAACGAATTCCGAAAAATCAGTAATATCAAATATAGCTAAGGACTAGGGATGTCAACGAGTACTCGAATACTCGAGTATCGCTCGGAAGGTACGAATATCGAGTACCAATTAGGTACTCGAATACTTGGCATTAAAACTTCCATTCTCTTTGTTAATATGACTGCCCCCGTATTACAGAGCAATATGCTTTAAAACATTAAAAACTCGCTACTGTCCCCTAGATAGACACTATTTACTAACATATTGAACTTCTAAGGACACTTGTAGTAGGAAACTTGTAGTTTGTCTATGCTACTTTTTATTTAAAAGCAAATATCTCCCAAAATACTTTTTTGATCATGTTAAATTTCTTATAAGCGATTTCTGTATTAACAAAAAAAAAAACAAAAACCTGAAAAAAGCAAAACATTTTTTTTTAATTTTCAATTTCATTTTCTATAAAAAAAAATTAATAATATAAATAAAAAAGAAAAATTGTTTCACCCCAAAATGCAACTATGATGGAAAACAATGAAAACTGAATCCTTTTTCGTAACAAGTGTAAGACATGTGCAGGAATAACTCTGTTTGTAGCTTTAAATAAAACATCAATCATTTTCGTACACATTAGAGCAAATTTGTTGCTTTTGCTTAAAAATGGATTTGTATATAACGAAAATCGACTTGATTTATATCGACATTTGAAATTAAAATGATACATACCAGGAATCGATTTAACTAAAATATATAGGTAAATGTAGCCAATCGAGCAGCAAGTTTGAATAAATCGGCTGTTTGATCATATTTCTAATAACTGGAAAGCCGAAAATGTACACTTTGTGATCAAATAATATTCTTTACTGAAAATTTAATTGATTTAATCCGTGTCGTCCCCAGATGTTTATATAAGCGTAAATTGAGATTTTAACAATTTGATTAATCAGACAAGCGTGTTACTGAACTAAAACAAGTTGTCAAAGAAAAACTTGTATTATATGAATTTGCTTTAATTTAATTTATTAAATAAATGTTGTTTCATCAAACCTTGGCTATAATGGTACACAAACCTGTTATTGCATTTGAGCAATATTGTAGTTACATGTATATATCATTGAATGATAAAAATCTTAAAGTCTAGTAATTTTTGTTTCAAAAGATCACAGAGTACTCGAGTATACTCGAGTATTAAGTCCGAGTACTCGATTGGCATTTTTCATGCATTTTGACATCCCTACTACGAACAAAACTAAGATGGACGGAGTTAATCCTTTGGTTTTAGAATTTACATAAATTTAGATAAAAGTAAGTGAACAAAGTGTACACATGAGATATTGTCTCATGTACAAGTACACCATATCTAAGAAAAATAAAGAGCATGCATCACTACCACGGGAAATTGTTTTACCAACTCTACACTGCAATAAAAGACAAACGAAAGGATATGGAGTGAATGAACATTAGACCATTACACAAGTGCTTACTACCACTGCATTAATTTTAATGAGCTGTATGGCCATTTCGGAAATTAATTCCTCATCAACAGCACTAGAACCAAAACAAAGGAAATCCATAATTTCCAAAAATGTTTAAAATGTTTAAATGTAGGATTTACACGTAAACAACGAAAATCAATAAATCTTACCTTTTTCTCTAAATCACTTTGTTCGATTTCTCTTATTTTCTCACCCTACCTGCAGTGCTTTCTACATGTATGCAGCCAATGCCTGGGTGAGATTTTTCCGTCTCACCTGTGGGTGAAACAGTTTGCATGGACCTTTTCCCGCAAAAAATATCGGCGTATTGAAAATGAAATTGGGACATGCAACATGATATCATTTCCTGTAGAAATTGTCAAAGGAATGAAGTCTTATCTCCTCTCTATTTATTTTCAATTATTTCACGATTAAGGTTTATTAAAAACCCCAGTCATTAATGTTTATTTCTACCGTGACATTCAGCCATTACTATCCTCACCTTTTTACCTTTGTTTACTGGGGGACTACTTTTATAGTCAGGGGAGAAAACTCTTTTCATTATTTACATTAGTTACAAAAGGGGGATAATCAAATAGCAAAAAAAAAATTCGTCTGCAATATTTGGAAAAATTACAACAGGAAAATAATTAATTATGATTGGCAAAAACAATGGAGACATCTGAGAATTTAGGATAGGTGATACAGTCCAAATTGGAGCAAATGGTCATAAAGGGAAGATAGTTAACAAATGGCAGCCCACTGGAACATACTCCCTTTACTCCGTGCATAGTCTAACTGATGGCAAGTTCATCAATTGCGCTTAACATGAGCTTATTAAAGGGATGAATGACTCTCTTTTCAATGAAATATTGAATAATCAAATATATCGGACTGCTACAACAACTAGTGCAACTCAATCTATCTTGCCTTGACACACCCCTCACAACCTGAACTTACAATAAATGAGATATAGCCATAACAGGACCTCCTTAGTGACATTGTTGACTTTCTTAATGATTTAGATACACAGTATGTGAATAATATGCCAAAAGTAGATAAACCAAATAAAAGTTCTAGGTTTCTGTCATATGAAGATGATGACCTACGTATATTTATTAATCAAAATGAAAATGAAAAGACAAGAAGAAAAACACAGGGTCATATTAAACGTTTTCAACAATTTCTTCTTGAAGTAAATGATAACAGACAAATGGAAAATATTCCTTTGAATGAACTAGACAATCTGTTGTCTTTTTTTGCTTGGAGTTCGCCAAAAAAAATGGTGACAAGGTTGAGGCGTCTTCACTACGCGGAATGCTAGGCAGTTTTGAGCGCCAGTTGAAATTAAATTACTACAAATCAAGTTTAATTAAAGGTTTTGAATTTAGCAAATCCGAAGAAATTTTAAAATGCAAACAGAAAGGTGTGAAAAAAGGGAAAAGGAAATTTCCCCAAAAGAGCAGAGGCTTTAACAGACACGGAGATCGATGAACTTTATGATAAAGAAGTTCTAGGCACAAGTAACCCAAGCAGCATTTTAAATACACTTTGGTTTAATAATATCTTGTATTTGGTATAAGGGGCGGGGGAGAAGAACACCAACAGATAAAATGGTGCGATATTGAACTGAAGCATGACGACGAACAAAATCAAGATTTCTTGGAATACAATGAACGTCAGACAAGGACAGGGCAAGACCTTAGAAATGTAAGAGAATCAAAGCCGAGAGCTTATGAAAAACCTGAAAATCAATCATGATGTTCTGTCCATGTCTACAAAACATTTCGAAATAAAAGACCTTCTAATTTCTGCAATCCAAATGACCCCCTTTTTTAGCAGTTGTGACAAATGATAATCCGAAGAACACTCAACAATGGTTTTTGCGCGCCCCTGTTCGTAAACACAAAATTAACAATTTGATGAAAACAATGGCAGAAAAAGCGAATATAAGTGTAGCGACTAAGCATTTAACGAACACAAGTGTAAGGAAGCACCTATGTCAGAAGTTAATGGACAATGACATACCAGATGAACAGGTCATACACATTACTGGACACAAAAGTACTGCTTCACTTAACAGATACAGGACACTAAACGACAAAAAAGGAAACAAATGTGTGACGTTCTGTCCACTTCAACTGAAAATCACGTTAATGATGAAACATCCCTATCTGTTATCGATGATACATCCGCTATAAACAATGAATCCTCCACTGCTGACATTCATAATGTTAACTTGCAAAGTAATTTTGGACATGTATCTGGCGAAATTCGTGCACCACAACTTCAAAGTTCACAACAGAATGTGACCGCAACAAGAATTTCAAGCATCCCTTCAAATACGTCAGACATTTTAAATCCGATATTCTATGGATCCACAATAAACGAAGGCACTTTCAACTTGAACATTTCTTTTGCAACATCTCCAAACACGCTCGCCAAAGTGAAAGTAGACTATAGTCAATAGTTCCGTGTTTTCCTTGTTGACTTGTTACAATTTCAAATCCATTTGATGTTTTCATTCAGTTTCTGTCAAATTATTTGTTTGAATCACATAAAATATCATTATTGTTGACAGAATTTCTTTTTTTATCCAATTATTCTTCTCACTGAAATGTGTCATGGCGCGAAACATGACAATTTTATCAGAGAAAACGACTACTGATTAAATTCACTACATTTAATTATGAGCAAAATGATGTTTATTGGTATTTTTTCTCAGTTTCTCACTCGATATATGAATTATTTTTAATGCATAGGAAAAATAAATACCTATTTGTGTTGTAATGCGGTCGACTGGAATGTGGTATCATTTCGCCGCTATTGTAAATAAACAAATACACGTGTGGTATGGCCATGCCGGTCGTCACACAAGAAAGCTTGGAAGTATAATTTCATATATTTAATTCAAGAAAATAGCATAATATTAGTTGTTATTCAGCATCCTTGGCATCTGTTGTTTATCGTTTCCCTTATTGTTGGCATTGTTGTGAAGTTGTTTGTGATGCGGTACCTCAAGGTATCATTCCGCCACCAAGAAAGATAAACCGTGTTGTAGGGTGAGAAAAAGAATCAAATACCGGAAGATATGCTAGACAAGGAAATCTCAGACACTCGACAAGCCTCGTCAGAGACAACCCTCAATCTTGCCATCGGGTGTCTGAGATTTCCTTGTCTTGCATATCTACCGGTATGAGATTCTTATAATATTTTAAAGTAGTAGCTACTTAACAGAAATATATTGTCAAAATAACTTCTGTCCAGTATAGTTGTTACTTATGTTTTAAAATTGAAGACATGTACACTATATTTTTATCGTTGTTGTACATATTGTTTGAGTTTTTCAAATGATTCACTTCCAAATCTTTCAATTCTTCACCTCTTTAGGGAGACACTCCTCTCCACATGGCGGCATTAAGCGGAGACCGCGGTACTGTTACGGCATTGTTACAAGCAGGTAGTGACATCAATGCAAAGGACATAATGGTAAGTTTTTGAATCACCCATTTTTAAAAATGTCTTCTAGATTCATGTGGCGAGTCTTTTTTTTTTCTCTCGAAACAATGATATATTGTTCATACATAAATTGAATGATATGATTGATCACCACGGAAAGTTAATGTCAAAGCAAGAGAAAAACATCTAAAATATAAATTGAAATTAAAACAAGAAATTAATAAGAAATGAGGGTTAAGCGCTTCAAGGTCGCGTTTTTGGTCAACGCCATTAAAAAGGGAATCATAACGATACAAAATAAAATGGTTGTGGCCGTCAAAAAGTAATAAAGTCCCGAAGTTACTGTAAATTTAATTTAATTTTATTTAAAGTGATAAAAGCTTTTTGTCTCTCTTTTTGCCAATAATATACAGTTTTACCCTTGGGGCCAAATAAGTTTTTATTACCCCGTAAAATTCACATTTGGGTAGAGGAAGAGGAGTTTGATTTTGAAGGACCACTAGTGAGTCTGCTCTTCACGAAAAATATGGTGTTCATTATGTTAGAGCATGGTGATTCTATACACAGTTTGTCTATGAACATACTTCCGATAACTACCAAACAACAGACAAATAATTAAAAAAGTGATTGAATGAAATTCTCATTTAATAATTAAAAGCTTGTAAACTACCTGTTCAAATAAATATTTAAAGTTAGTACTTTCTGTTTTCTTTGTGAAAAGAATTATCTCTGATAAGTACTATTATATATTGCAGGAAATGACACCTTTCGAATTGGCAACAAACTCTGGGATCAAACAACTGATACAAGTAATTGTAATATTACAATATTTTTATTGCTCGAGGCTAACATGCAAATATACAAGATAACCCAATATTGACATACAAGCAAACTAGATCTTCTAGTAAGAAAAAAATGATCATCTATCTCGTTTGTTGATATGTTATATTTTTATTGCCCGAGGCTAACATGCAAATATACAGAATGATCCAATGCTTACATACAAACAATTTAGATTTTCTATTAAGAAAAAATGATTATCTGTCTCGTTTTTTGATATCTTATGTTAAAATTGAAATAAAAAATAAGTTTAAACCTAAAATCAGTATTCCCCAACCTTTGTAGGACCTGATCTTCAAAGCAAAGGGTAAATAAATCATATACGCAATTGGATATATTAACGGTTAAACATCTTTCGTTTGACGGTGTGCCTAATGTTTTTACTTGATCTACAATGATATAACTTGTAGAACTTTCCATCTTCAAAAATAAATTCGGTATTAAGTTTTGAAAAATATTCGTCAAACCGATTCCATAACTCTCTAAAGAAGGGTTTAGACAAAAAAGATGCTATGAGATATGTGGTATCCAAAATGTCTTTCTTAATTGGAACTGAAGTTGTATAAGTCAAAGAAAACAATTCCATCAAAATAAATGAACCATCACTTAGTGCAATAGTAACCTTCGTGGTGTCAAGCTCTTTAAAGATAGATTAATTAAAAATCATAACCTCCAAAGGATCCTTTACACAGTATTAAATCTAAGCTCTCATCTGCACTCTCAAATCGACAGATAAATATTATCTTTACGACGCAGTAATGGTCTTAAAAGGATGAGGAATGATTTGTGATATCTAAGATAGGCTACCAGAAGACACATTGTATTAAATGAGCTATATCCTTAATTGATTTTGCAGGCATATTTAGGCGAAGACAAGAGACAGCAAAGTCAAGGTATTGCAATTTATATCATATAGCATGGCTTTCTAACACTATGAACAGAAAAAAGTACTGTCCATACCAGGAACAGTGATTTTTTTCACTGTCATTCAATGTTCTCTGCTGCGGGGACAGTTATTAACAGTAATACCCAAGTACTGTGATTAATTGTCCACTACTGTAACAGTAACACATGCACTGTCCCGGATTGTTACAGTACATGTCAGTTATTGACAGTATTTGGTGTTACTGTCATGCACTGTCCTTGATTGTATCAGTGCATGACAGTTAGCCACAGCATTTAAAATAACTGTGTTGCAGTGGCGGATTGTGACAGTGCAACTCAGTTAATAACAGTGATTTTTTACCGTATATGTACAAGTTAATTCATTTTATCTATAATTATCTAAACTTTTCAAAATCAATCTATTTTTATAGATAAATTGTAATAGTGTTCATGGATATTTATTTTTTTTTAATTTTGATTTATTTAAAAAAATAAACTATTTTTTATCTTTAGATTAACTCGGTTGCCAACATTTATTTTGCAAAATGTTTGTTTGCTTGGTTTTTTTTGTTGTTTTTTTTAACTTCCAGCCACAAATTGCAGATAGATAGAACGGTAACTAAGCGATTACATACGAAACTTCATGACATTATAAAGTTCCGATGATGGTCTCAGAAATATCTGCATTCGTACGTTATTTACTTATTCAAAGGGAAAATTTCGCGTTTATTTCATAAAACTTGTCAGCACCATAAATATATGTATATCCGATATTTAATTTCTTTTAGGCGACGACCATTTGAATTTTAGGGTGTGTGGTTTCGGCGATTTCGCCTACAAAAAATATTCGTTTTCATGAGAATTTCGAAAATTATTAATTCACATCAAATGTCATATCAAAATAATTTATTTGCATTTGCATAAAATATTTATTCTTCAGTTCTTCAAATTAAAATCAAATTCCACTTTTTCTTAGAAGTAGGTTTGCAATATCTATTTTAATTGGCAGCAAGATTAAATTATTCATTTACAAAGTCCCCCCTCTCCTGAATATGAATATCAAATCGTCAAAACCTTAGCAGCTAAGCTAAGTTTCATGAATTATTTCTTAATTTTGCTGATTATAGGTCAAAAACGTTACGGTCATTTTCCCAAAGCATAGTTAAGTTAGCTCGAAAACTGACTAATAAAAGTTTTTTACTGTATTAAAAATTATTATCTAAAAGGAAATAATTATCTCCATTCAATATCGTACATGGATACAGATCTGACGGAGTTTTTATAATCTGCAAAGGGATATGAATATTTTTCTTATTTAGACGTCTGCAAGAGTGTCTTGTTTTGCGGGATCTATCGTGAATGTATAAGATTGTTGTCTGGTGTATATTTACTCCATATCCCTATATTACGTGTACACAACAAAAATACATCAAAAACCAATTTGCGATGGGAATTATAAATTGTCACGCTAATTTCTTTATTTACAAAGACGTATGATCATTAAGGCGTGAATTTGTTTCCTATGTTGGGTCATTTTCAGAATATGCTCAGATGTTGCCGAAAATCGAGTAAGGTTGTCTTTAGTAAATGTACTTCTTGAAAATAAAATTAATATATGCTACACTTGTATGTTTTCTAGATTATTAGCAGCCGAACATTGCCGTAAATAGATTTTTGTGTCCATTTTAGCTATTTTACAGTGTTTGAGAGGATAGTACTAGACAGAATACACAAAAAACCAAACCATATTTTTGTTACGAATGAATAAACATTTGGCCTTCAAAACAGCAGGTAGTTTGTTTTGGTTCTGGATGTCCTATACAACGAATTTCAACAAAAATCTAAAAAACCGTCAAAATTGTATATTCATGTAAGCGGTAAGATCAGTGGCTGAATCTGTTATCTAAATGTATGAAAATGCATTCGATTTGATATTGTTATGACAGTGTATGTAATAGATTAGATTTCGGGTGTACATGTTCATTTTAGCAATTTCTAGAGAATTTCTAGAGATTTCATGTCTAATTCCCTGTTGACTGACAATTTCAGGTACCAAATTTTGTTCTAAAATAATAGCCCATAGAAATTCAGGCAAAACATAGAAATAAAACTCGTTTGTATTGAAATCAGTATGCTTTTATATATCAATATGGATAAGTCTGGTTCATCATTTTCTTCCCTTACGATAAATTCTGGTCTAAAATTTCGCATGGCCTGAATAATTTCGAATTTCGGGTTTAAACCTTATGACACCCCCGTCAGATTGAAGTCAAGTTCCCCCCGCTGATAGGTTGGTATGGTAAAAAATCTATGTGGAAAAAGAAACCTATAACATTCTAAGAGAATTCGCACTATAACCCGATAATGCTACTGGTAAAACAAAAAGATTCTTTTTAATTTTTAGAGGAAAATCGTTTTAGCGCTTAAAAATATTTTTTGTTTAAAACTAATGCAGCCGTAAATACATGTAATGTCCAAAATTAATAGAACTGAAATGTAAACAGAGGGTAAAAAGTTTTTCACGAATAAATTATAGTCCTATAAATAATATTTCACCGACCGGGAGAAATCCAATTGCTGCTTCCTTAAACCAGGGACATGTCTCTGCCTAAATTTATACGAAAGGCATATGTGTATTGAGTTTCACATATTGAGATAACCAAGCCGGATTTCCATGACGACATGCGATGTTTCATTTAAGTAAAAGTATAAAACAGGTTTACAGGTGCTCACAGTGTATTTGTGTTAAAAGAACCACTGTTTGAGATAATCGAAATATATCCTAAACTTTGATTAACTTATGCAAGTGCTATTTGTGTATTTACATTATTAAATTTGGATCAGATACTATGAATAAAGCTCTAATAAATCCGACACCTCACAAACTGCGTTATATTTGTCAATACTTATAAAGGTGGCTATCATTGACCTTAATGAGTAAGGTTTTCAATAGCATGTCGGAGAGGTGGACAGGGGGTGTCATCTCTTTCTGCTGCCCTCTGTTCCTTTGTCCCATCGCTCTCTCCTTTCTCCAGGCCCCTTTCTGCTGGTCTTCGTTTCATTATCTTCCCCTCTCTTGTCCCTTTTTTCATGCTCCTTTTAACGTTCTCACACCCCCTCACTCCTTTCTCCGGGTCTCCATTTATACCTGTCCAAAACCTCTTGTCGCAGTGTTATTTTCTTTGACACTAAGGTGAATTCAATCATTGTTGAATTAACTCATTTTTTTCATAATGAGAGATAATTAAATAATATATTTCACACTTTTAAACTAATCATTCTTTTATTTTGAATTGTTTCAGTTATTTATATATTTTTTATGTAAATTCATGAAGTCTACAGGGAATCAAGGATGCAACTCAAGTCCAACAAAATACAATGAATATGTAATTCGTCAATACACAGAAAAATTATGTTTACACGTGCAATGCTATTAGCAACTGCAGCAAAGTCTAAATTGATGTCAATCGTCCGTTCGGGTGTCACCAAGGGACATACTGTGCACTTGAAGCGTGTTTCGCCATGAAGGAAATCAAGACTGACCATGAAAAAGAATCATTTTGCGCATCTTTTTTTTCTTTATGTATTTTCTGAAATGAAAATTTTTTCATTGCAGTCTGCAACAAAAGACAATTCAGTTCAATAAAGTAACTTTCGAAAATTTAATCACTCTGGAATCTGTCCACAGCATAACTTCTAGCTTTACATAGATAAGGAACCTATGTTTTCACACTAATTTCAATTTCACATTTAGGACGATTTTACCGATATCCATTGCATTGTTTTCATTTATACTTGCCACTTTAGGGGTAATCGTCCTGCATTTATTCTGATGGGAAATCCCCACAACAGACTTTTTCAGCAGAAATGTTAAAAGTAACATTCATGATTCCATTTCTTTCGCTTATGTTTTTTTTAAACATGCCTTTTTGCTACATTACCAAGTTTAAACTTTTTTGTAGTTTGTATTGATTCAATTTGTATTGACACACTTTCATACAAAGTTCCGAACAAGGCATTTAAGCTTTTCATATTCATGCAGTTTTAGAAGGCTGCAGGGCTTATATCTGTTGACCTACACGTTATTGTTTTGTGTATTGCCTGTTCCTGACCAAACGGGAAATGTTTTATGTAAACATCTTGTAGAAATAATTGATATACTATGGCGGTCATGATGTGAAAAATAAAAAAAGTTTTCTGCAATCAAGGATTTGTAAAAATTGTTGCTACAATCTGCTTGCAATCATGCTTGTGTAGTACAATTACTGCGCCTCTGTTTCGTCTAATAAAATAAATAATCTATTTTTCGTTTTGATTTATATTCAACATTATACCGTCAAACACCAAACATTATAGAACTATTTCAGGTATGCCTAGTGTCAACGGGAAATCGATGTGTATTCCGCTTAAATTTGAATTGAGTGCATTTTGATTTTTTCGTAATACTTTTAAAAGTGCTGAAATACAAAATTATAGGAATAAAAATAAAATAAAGCAAATACCATTTTCAAAAGAAATATTATGTCAATGTTTATAATATTTAAAAAAAATAAATTCTCACACAGAAAGTAATAAATTGTTTCTTTATAGTAAATTTAAGAAGAAATATGAAATTGAACCATATTTGGAAAATATAAAAAAATGAAAATAGAAAACATCTAACGAAATTAAGAGTCAGCGATCATATCTTAGAAATTGAAAGGGAAAGGTACAAAAATATTAAACGAGAAAACAGAAAATGTAATAACTGCAATTCCAACACTATTGTTGATGAAGAACATTTCTTTTTTTTTTCATGTAATAATAACATAAAACTAAAAGAAAATTATTTACAGGAAATTAAACGTTTAATACCAAAATATTGAAAGTAAACCAGAAAAACTGTATGTATGTTTAAATTATCCACAGATCGTTCAGTATACTGCATCATAATGCGCATATGCAGAAAGTAAATTCACAGTGACTTCGGTATTTAGTTATTTGTTACCACTGGGTCGATGCCACTGCTGGTGGACAGTTAGTCCCCGAGGGTATTCACCAGCCCAGTAGTCCTGTACTTCGGTGCTGACCCGAAAGCCGATTATTTTTGAAACCTTGCAATATCTAAAATTTTGTAAATTTTATTGAAAACTAAGGAGTATCTCCCTCATGCAAAGCTCTGTCCTTAGCTGATTTTGGCTTTAAATTTAGATCGTTTTGGTTATTTGTTCTCTGTCAGTTTTTAAACATCTTTGAGTTTATGGTCTTCCAAACATTTAGATTTTATCTGCACTGATGAGACATAAAATGTCGAAATGCGCATATGCAGAAAGTAAATTCACAGTGACTTCGGTATTTAGTTATTCGTTACAAGGTCTTTTCCGCTGAGAAGAGTGGACTCAACAACTGCATGATTTTTCATTTTGTAATCTTTGTTTAGTTTTTATGGTTTTGTTATTGTTTATGTATGCCTTCAACCCTTATGTACATGGGTACACAGGTGCATTTAAATAAATAAATACTATTATATTTTTTCCGATGGAACTTTTGTCAGGTGGAAGAAATACACAGGCAGCGCTTTAAGGGACCGACCATTCAACTTGAGGGGGGGGGGGCTATAGGTTTTTTTTTCAAAAAATATTGTGGAGCTAATTTTGTGTGAAAAAATATTTTGGCTGCTGAAATGATTCTGAAAGAGGTGTTCTGCCCCCAAAAATAATGTTAATATAAAAAAAATTGTTGTTGCATGTGAAAAAAAATGTCCAGAAAAAAAACCCAAACCATAACCCCCTTTAAGTTAAATGGTCGGTCCCTTAGAAATTGGAACGCCGTCAATTCAATCAACAATCTCCGATCAGCAGATGACCCGATGTATAGTGCGAGCGAGTGGCCCCATAAGACAATATACATAATATATAACCATGTCATCTGACTCAATTTACGTAATTAAACATTTGAAAACAGGCGTATTAATGTCTGGATCGGGTATAATTCATGCACTTTGACCGATTTTTAGATCAGAACGAGGAAAATCATCGAAATTTCTCTTCTTGCCTGAAATAAAATGATACTTTTGGTACTTCTGAAAAGCAGTCATACTGGTCTTTGTAGATTATTAAAAGACAACTGAAACGGTCCTTTATTTTATAAAAGCTATTAATTATATATAATTGTAGAATTCTTTACAATAAGTGTTGAATTTCAATCTGTTAGATTCGCTTATTAAGGGGAACTAACAATGTCTCACTAAAATTATCCGTTACACTCCCTTCTCCTAAAAACGTTTGACCCTTTCACATTTATAAGCTATGAAAATTTTATCGATTTTTAGATGTGAAAAATATTTGGCGTTTGTGTTACTTTAAATTGTTGCTTCAAATGGAACCATACTTAGCTACACAGATCTACAAAGGTCATTTCGTCTTCTTGAAATAGAATAATCTATATCTTATCTATACGAGGAGCACTGGAAAACATTTGATTTACATTGGATACACGTGTACAATTACAATCAAACTTGGTCACAACGGTCTTTGATTCTATGGTAAAACACATTCAAAGATAAAATAATCCGAAATGACTATTGATGAATTGGGTTCAAAATTAAAATGTATAACTAATCCATCGCAGTTTATTAATTGATAATATTCGAAAATGAAACTCATTAATGCATACAGGCTAATTTTGTTTACCGTTGAAGGCATTTCAAGATGAGGAACAGCAATTACAGTTAATTTTAGAAAGGTGGTTAGTCATCCTATTGCTGAGAGAATTGATCAATAGGTTGGTTCTTTTGCCTAAAATGTTTACTAAAGACATTTAAATATTCCTCATTAGGTCATTGATTATATTTATAGGTCAGGCATTTAAAATCCCTTTTGATCAAGAATGGTGTTCAACCAACCTAAACCTAAATACACAACATACATTTACGCAACAGAAAATTAATAATGAAAGTGTATATAGAAAAATAATATATTTGATTTACAACAATTTTCCTATTACTGAATGTACACAAAATGTTTCTCAATAGAAGTTTGACCTTCAAGGTAGAAAGTTCACATACCCATTCATTGTATATGTCCTGGATATGGGCCAGTTTACCTGATGTCAATTTCATATACCCATTCTGGATATGAACCAGTTTACCTGATGTCAATTTCAACAAGAAACAAGTCAAGTTCACCCAAACTTGTTTTTTACATTGGAAAAGCAGAAAGTGGATAAACATGCATTTTTTTTTCATAAATTAACCAGATGCACTGTTCAAACCACTACTACTTTAATTATATTTTGTCCCTCCTGTTTATCCTTGATAAAGATGTTTATTTCAAAACCTAGGTAAAAGTTGAGTATTTTTGTTCAGGTTGGCTGAACACCATGCTTCATACAAAGTGATTTAAATGCCTCACCTATAAATACAGTCAATGACCTATTGAGGAATATTTAGATGTCTTTTGTAAACACTTTAGGCAAAGACACCAACATATTGATCATTTTTTTCAGCAATAGGATGCCAAACCACCTTTCTAAAATTAACTTTAAATACTCGCTTAAATTATAAGATTGGCTTACCCGGGTTATTAATTTATAGTTTACTCCAGATCATTTCTCTTTCTTCAAATGTGTGATGACAAGATCTCGAGGGTTTTTTGTTTTAATGGTACACAATACTTGATATAAACTAACATGTGAAACACTCGTAAGAGTGGAATTCCTATTTTGTGTCGTCAACAATGGTGAACGTAGGAGAGAAACAATCATACCGAGTTTTATATCATGGTACTTAGAACGCCACTGAGACCCAATACACCGTCTTCACATACTCTCACTGTAGTCCAGCCTTGCAGATATTTAATCAATTACAAGATTGTTAAAATTTTCCATGATTTGTGTAAATAATATTACTGCCCTCTGCTAGTTTGAATTTTTACCCGTGTAAATATGAACCAATATTGAATTATCATCCTTTTTAGTCTAGAAGAGATGCATTTAAATCTTCACTTATTATATTTAAGTCAAAGCATTGCTAACTTGCACTTAGACAATTGCAGACAATATACAGAAGAACAACATGACTAATAGCAGGAGTTAACTTAACTGCAGAAAATTTATTCCATGCACATATATAGGAGAAATTAAACCATAATTTGTTCTTCCAAAGAAAGTATTACCTATCAAGCGACACTTTCTCATAATCGTCCAAATGAGTTAAATAAAGTTAATAAAGACAGTGTTTGGGGTTCACTGCAGCCAGTAATGGTACATCCCCCTTTTAACTCTTAGACTGGATATTCAATTTATAATTGTTTGTTTTCAATACCTTTCTGTAGAACACTTTAAAACAAATTTACGCTACACTACAGGAGAGTTCCGATTATTTTGCCTCTTACTTACATTTTTTAATAAAGATCACTATCAATCAAATACTTACCAGACACCCCTTTTATTTCATCATTTTAATGTCTGTTTGTGAATCATTATACATGTAAATTTCGTTTAAAGACAAAAAAAACACGAACAGAAAATAGCTGGTAGAAAACGGGTCTTTATCTCTCTTAAGTGTAGATGTCTAAGAGGCACAGATTATTTGATTTTCGGGGGGTGGGGGGGGGGGGGGGGG